>VSMD01081035.1:0-111485 GCA_008750895.1 Mirza zaza | reverse complement strand
TCCTTTGAGCTCAGGAGTTCGAGACCAGCCTGAGCAAGAGCGAGACCCCATCTCTACTATAAACAGAAAGAAATTAATTGGCCAACTAATATATATATAGAAAAAATTAGCCGGGCATGGTGGCACATGCCTGTAGTCCCAGCTACTTGAGAGGCTGAGGCAGCAGGATTGCTTGAGCCCAGGAGTTTGAGGTTGCTGTGAGCTAGGCTGACGCCATGGCACTCACTCTAGCCTGGGCAATAAAGTGAGACTCTGTCTCAAAAAAAATAAAATAAAATAAAATAAAAAAAAATAAAAAAAAGAAAACTTTAGGCTCATATGGCTTCATTAGGAAATTCTGTCAAACATTTAAAAAAGAAATAATACCAATCTTTCCTAAATTGTAGTATGGATCAATGTCTGGATCCCCTCTAAATGCACATGTTGACACCCTAATACCCAATGTGACTAGAGTTTGGAAATGGTACCTGAGGGGTAATTAGGTCATCAGGGTAGAGGCCTCTTGAATGGGATTAGTGCCCTTAAAAGGGGATAAGACCAGAGCTCTCTCTCTCTACTATGTGAGACACAGAGAGAAGACAGCTGTCTACAAGCCAGAAAGAGGGCCTTCACCAAAATACAACCATGCTAGCACCCTGATCTTGAACTTCTAGCCTCCAGAACTATGACAAAATAAATGTTTATCATTTAAGCCTCCTAGTCTATGACATTCTGTTATAACAGCCTGAACTTAGACAAACTCTTTTAGAAAATAGATAAAGGAGTAATACTTCCCAACTCATCAGATCACCATAACCCTTATATCAAAACCCGTCAAAGATATTACAAGAAAAGAAAATTATAGATCGATATCATTAAGAACATAGATAAAATCCTTAACGAATCAATCTAAGGAATATATAAAAATAGATAATATATCATACTCAAATGGTCTTATCCAACAATGAAAGGTTGATTTAATATTTAAAAATCAATTGACATAACCACCACATAAGAGGAATAAAGAATAAATACCATATGATCATCTTATTTGATACAGAAAAAGCATTCAACAACATTCAACATCCATCAAGATTTTTATCTGAGAAAATTAGAAATAGAAAGGAACTTCTTTAATCTGAAAAACGGAATCTATGAAAAACCTACAAGTGATATCAAATTTAATAAAAAAATGCTACTTTTCTCTGAATATCAGAATTAAGACAAACATGTCGACTACCACCAATACTTTTCAACATTATGTTGGATTTCCTGGATAATGCAATTAAGAGGGGACAAAAAGAAAGAAAGAAGAGAAAGGAAACAAAAATGTTAGGAAGGAAGAAGTAAAACTCTCTCTATTCACAGACAATATTGTCTACATAGAAAATCCCAAAGTATCTATAAAAAAGCTACCAGAACTAATACACCAGTTTAACAAAATCATAATATACAACATCAATATGAAAATAAATAAATGCAGAGTTGTACACTTAGAAAGCTTATGTAAATACACAGTAAAGTACCACTGCACACCACGAGAATAGCTGAAACTTAAAAAGACTGCAATAAAACATATTGGTGAAGATGCAGAGCAACTGGAACTCTCATATTATTTCTAGAGCCTATATAAATAGTCCAACCACTTTGGAAAACGATTTGGCAGCATTTTATAAAGTTAAAATACATCTACTCATTGACTCAATAGTTCCACTGTTTGATATTCATTCCAGAGAAATGAAAGCATATGTCAACATATGTAATTGCATGAGAATGTTCATTGCAGCTTTTTTTACAACAGCCAAAAACTGGAAGCAACCCAAATGTCAGAATAATGGATAAACTGATATATTCAAATAACAGAATACTCTCCAGCAATAAAAAGAAATTAAAATACTAATATATACAAAAACGTAAATGAATCTCAGACATTTTGCTAAGAAAAAGGAGGTAGACACAAAAGAGTGTCTTCTGTAATAAGTAATAAATAAACAAGAATGGTAGAATATTGTTAATGGTTGAATCTGTGTAATGGGTACATGGGGGTTCATTATATGTACTGTTCCTTTTATTTTTGAAACTTTTCATAAATAAAATTAAAAAGACAATGTTCAGATTTGGGAAGGTTTCCTATTTTCCTAGTCAGTTTTTATAGTATTATGCAGAAAAACCTGTAAAAAGCACTTTAGTACCAAAGTTCTATTTGTTCCATTTTTAACACTGTATCTCTGTTGAATGTACTAGGACCTATTACTAGTACATTCAAAACAGTAATACGACATGGCAGAACTGATAAGATCTTAAACTATTTATATAGGTATGAGACCAACTTTTATATTAATATATGTACATGTATGTTATAGATGCCCATCATTTCCTTCCTGTCCATACTCTCCCAGAAAATCTGGACCTCAGCGATGTGGTTCAAAGTGGGCCAGATTCTTTTTTTTTCTTTTTATTTCATCATATTATAGGGGTACAAATATTGTTAAGGTTACATATATTGCCCTTGAAAAGTAGGCCAGATTCTTTTATCTAGAATTTGGATTATATAGACAAAGTATTCCAGTAATTGACAAACAGTGAAGGCTTAAGGAGAAGAGAATTTGGCTAATGTCGGAAATTAGGCAAGACAAACCCAAATGCAAAGTCACGGGTGAATAGAAATGACCATCCCTTGCAGCAAAGAGAAGAAGGGAGGCACAGCCTAATCATCTGTCTCCCATGAGACCTGATTATACGTCCTATACTTGGATTTGGAGAGTCTAAATTTGTGACTAACCTCACAAATCCCCCTTTAATTAAACTGAGCAGGTTTGTTATTTCCCAATAAGTAAGTCGCTTAAGTAAGATTTAAAAAATCTTGAAACAAGACCTAAATCATTGTGATATCTACCATGACAATGAGCTGCATCAGGATACAGGTCACATCTTCTTTGAATCCCCGAGCACATAACATTTTGCATCTGACACTCTTTTATTTAATTAATTTCAACACTCTTATTGTGGCAGCCTTTTATCTTAGACACGATGCCAACAGGTTTGTTCGAAAATCTATATTAATGTATGTCTAGCACATAATAGCACTTGTCAAATGAAAAAAATTATTAGGGTGGTATTTGATAAACAGTATAAAATAATATCTTATATTTTAAATTAGACTTCATGAACATACCTAAAAAAATTTTAGGCTAAGCTATGCCCTTACACAACCACTATTCTATAAATATAGATTATACTGTTTGTTTAGAAAAACTTTCAAATTTTGTTGAATGTTTCCTTTAAAGTCAACATTAGCAGAAACAAAAACCTACCTCCACTGATGCCTGGTGCTGAAAGGTTCTGATCACTTAAATTTTCTGCTAACATCCAAGCTGGAAGGATTCTTTTCCTCTGGGAAAGATCTGTCTGCTGCTTACTGAAGTCTCTACATTCGCCTAGAAAAGACTAAAAAGGCATCTATATATTAATTACCAAAAAGAATCATGCATCCTTAATGAATTTGTAAAATTCTTTACTTTACAGAAAACTACCATTAAAATATCCATCTGCAACTGTAGAGATTCATTATCTCTATTAGTGGAAGTGTTGGACTAGTGTGATATTCTCCAGAGCTTAACTTAAAAACAGCAAAGCAGATCAATGCTAGCAATATTGTCATTTCTCCCTTTGAAATAACTTAGAGAACATGCTATAAATAGATGAAACCCTAAATTTCTCACCACACTCTCTGTGGTAGTAGTCTGGGTCTCTGTTATTTCTGTGCTTCTTTCCAGCTGTGAGGCACCAGTTGTCTCATCAGGTAAATTAATCACAGGGGAGTTTGGTGTTTCCTTAAGTACATCATCTTCATCAAGCATTTGACTGTTTCTATAAAATAAAATAGAAATTTGTTTTCTAATCACTTAAATTTAACATGCTTCTGCTGCCAACCATGTTACTGTAAATGTGATTCTTCTGAGTCCATTTGACTGATTAGTTGTGCTCCTTTTCTCAGACTTAGCAGAAACAAAAAAGCAGATTACAGTATACTAGAATAAAATATATAGACTAGAATATGTTCTTCATCTTCTGCCTATGATATTGCCATAAAATATACTAATCTCTCTAAATCATGGGCTTGGAAACCACAATTATTTATGAGCTGTGTGGCAGCCATCTCTCTCAAGGCTTAAAAGCTATTTACTTATTTAATATTTGGTCAGATAGTCCATGAAAATTTAGATCACAATCCAACATCCTAAGAGATAATGTAAATTGCAAAAGCATCAGCTAAGCTAATTAAGTTCTTGGAGAAAAAAATAAAATCCATCCTGAGAAAATTCTGAATTTAAGTTTACACATAGCTGCTACCAGAGTTCTGGCCAGCAGAGCCACCTATGAAACATTCCAAACTTATAGTACAACTGCAAGCTAAATGTTCTGGAACAAGAACATCCATGGTCACATGTGGAACATACTAGCAGAACAAATTACCTCATACTCTCTGCAATGTGCAGTAAGATCATCCAAAGTTGTTGGGTCATTATTACTTATGTATGAATAGAGAGGATCCAACAATTTATCTTTCTGAAAATCTGAAAATGTAGATGAAATACTCCTCAAAATAAAAAGGAATGAACTACTGATATGTGTGCAACAACACAGATGAATCTCAAAGGCATTTAGCTAAGTGAAAGAAGCCAGACACAAAGGGCATATTTTACGATTCCATTTACATGACATCCAAAAGGGTAAAGCTCCAGGGACAGAAATCAGATGAGTGGTTGCCAGGGACTAGGGGTGGAGTGAAGGGATTTTCTATGAAGAGAAATAAGGGAACATTTTGGGGAAATGGAAATGTTCTATGTATCATTGTGGTGGCACTTAAAACGTGTCAACCTGCATTGAATCGTACATCTAAAAGGGATGAATTATACTGTGTATAAATTGTTCTTCCTTAAACATGAATTTTATAAAACTAAAGACATAGTATTTTAGAAATGTGTCTGGTTGAGAAAAGTCTAAATAATGGCTTGTTTTATTTGTTTGTTTTAGTATTTCAATAATCTCTTCAAAGGCAGATTTGAATTTCAATGGCAAGAAGCAGCCAAAAGAGAAAACTTACTTAAACTGAATTTCTATGTAGCACCACATTCTTTGCTCATTCAATAAATATTTTTTAAACATCTTTTAAACACAATGCCTTACCATGTGTCATGTACTGTGCCAGGCACTGGGGATATAGACTTGAAAACATATGATTGTCCTATCTTAGAAAGCTCATTCCACTACAATACTCAGATCCATCTGACTCATAAGATATGGGTGTACTTCCAAATTATGATTTTTTCCTCAAATTTTCTTAATATTGAGTTTGAAAAATACTAAGAAACATTCAAGAGTAGTGTACTAACTTTTCACAATTTATAGTATTAGGAATTAAGCAATTTTGTCAATTCCATGTCTAGTTTATCTTCTATTCTGGCATAAGTTTGAGACTAATACATATACATTCTATAATCTATAGGTAATTTAATTTTTAATAATATTTACCAAAACTAAATATAACAATGATTTTTTAATCAATCTCAGAATAAAATTCTATTTAATGTTTAGTTCAAAAGAAATCAAAGTACAAATTATTCTATTATAGTATTTAAATATCAAATATACTATCACTGTGATAAAGATATTTTTATTTTATATTCAAATACTTCTGTGTAATCAACTATCACAGAATTCATAATGCATTATTACCAGAATTTGTTAAATAAAAAAATTAAAACTTGAAAATTTATCTAAATACAGTATAATAGTTATTATTTTTTATAATAGCTTTATTAAAAACTAATTCACATAACCATAAAATTCATCCTGTTCAAGTGTATTATAGCGGTTTTTAGCATATTAACAGAATTATACAACTACCACTAATATCTAATTTTAGACATTATTTATCACCTCAAATAGCAATCCCATATGCATTAGCAGTCCCTTCTCATTCCTGCTTCCTCCAGCCCCTGGCAAGCACTACCCTACCTTCTGTATCCACATTTTCTAGATATTTTATATATATGCAATCATACAATATGTGGCCTTTTACATCTGGGTTCATTCACTTAGCATGTTTAAAGACTCATCCATGTTGTAGCATATATCAGTATTTCATTCTTTTTATGGCTGAATAATATTCCGTATGAATACATCACATTTGTTTAGCCATGCAACTGTTGATGGACATCTGGGTTGTTTCAACTTTTGGGCTATTGTGAATAATGCTACTGTGAACATGAACATCCATGTACAAGTTTTTATGTGGATGTATGTTTTCAATTCTTTTGGGTAGAGACCTAGGAATGGAATTGCTGGGCCATACAGTAATTATAATTTTAGGGAACTGCCAGAATATGTTCCAAGGTGATTGTATCATTTTACAACCCTACCACAATGTACAAAGAATTCCAGTTTCTCCACATCCTCACCAACACTTGCTATTATCTTCTGATTATGGCCATCCTAGTAGATATATGATTTTGATTTGCATTTTTTTCTTACTAATGATGTAGAACAACTTTTCATGTTCTTATGCTCATTTGTCACCTTCTTTGAAATTCAAATCAGCTATGCATTTTTAAATTGAGTTGTTTGCCTTCACATTGTTGAGTTATAATAATTCTTTAGATATCCTGGAAATAAGTCTGTATGATTGTGTCTGTCTACTCCCACAGGTCTAGTTTACTCATTCTATAACTTAAAAGCTGAAATGAAGCCAAATAACATTCTAATGACTAACTCAAAAAACTACTGTATGAATTTGAACCATACCTCAGATATCAGCATGTTTATTCTAATACCTCATTTCCTCAGTTTCCCTATTCTATATTTTCTGCTATTTTTATAAGAAAGAGGAGTTATATAAATATATTTTAAGTCAGAAGTTAATACCTTAATCAAATTTAAAAAGCTAAAAAATAACAAAGAAAACATACTCAATTTCAAATTAACTATCTTGGTTACTGTGAGATGGGAAATACATTTCAAATAAAACGGTAAAAGACACCACATATGGGACCAATCACTATGGAGGGATAATAAGTTTCCAAAGTCAAATATTTTCTAGAAAAACACACACACATGCATTTGTGATGGCTGAGGAATTAGATTATAAATATCATCACTTATTCTCATTTCATCAATCTTACCTCAAGGTACATTCCATTTCCATTTCAGAGTGTGTAGACAAAACACGGAAAATATATTTGTCAACTAACAAAGAAAAACTATCTCCAGGATTCAACCAGCGCCATAGATTTGTCTTCAATGGTAAAAGCTGGCTCTTCTCAGAAGACTGATAAAAACATGGATTTGTGTGTATCTATCAAATAAAGAAACAATATAATACAATAATGTTGTAACTCAAAATTATGATAATATACAGCTAAATATGAATTTGGGTATCAAAACAATCTAAGTTTAATAAACCCAGAACTTACATAAGTATCATAATTATTTTTTATATATAAAAGAGGAAAAAAGTTGTAATACACCTCCTATTTCTTTAGGAATCAAAGAAAAAAACAAAGTTATCAATTAACTGGTTAAAATATTTCTTATATTTTGCTTAATAGAAACAACTGGACATTAGAAAAAGAAACATTAAAAATAATTCTCAGTATAGAAAAACTGAATCCCCCAACTTTTATATCCAAAATGTACTAACTCCCCGATAATGACTAGCTTCTTTGCCACTTATTTTCTCCTAATAATTTCTTACTATAATTAAAAAATAAGACACTATGGAGCTATGGTTTGAATGTGTCCCTCAAAAGTTCATGTGTTGGAAACTTAATCCCCAATTCAACGGTGTTGAGAGGTGGGACATATAAGAGGTGATTGGGCCATAAGGGATTTGTTCTCATAAATAGATTAATGCTATTATAAAACAGTTTCATTATCTAGGGAACGGGTTTGTTATCTCAAGAATGGGTTTGTTATAAATGCAATTTCAGCCATCTCTTGTGCACTCTCTTGCATATGCCCTCTCACCCTGTGATGGCTTCTGCCATGTTATGATGCAGCAGGAAGGCCCTTACCAGACATGGCTCACTGATCTTAGACTTTCCAGCTTCCAGAACTGTTAGCCAAATAAATGTCCGTTAATTATAAATTACCCAACTTCAGGTATTCTGTTACAACAGCACAAAACCAACTAAGACATATAGGAAAGAAGAGTATTTTTTCCCAGCCGAAATGACTTTGTATTTAAATTATAGGTGGTTAAATATTGGGCAGTTAGCAAATCCAGCCACAAAGAAAGGGAACTGATAACTGTGGTCCATGATCATCTTTCCCATTCCTAAAACTGTTCATAAGGGAGATCCCAGAACTAAAAGAAAAAATTACATGCTAAGAAAATCTAATGTTTGATCCTTCACCTTAAACCTAAATATATACTATTCATTGAATAAGTTAAAAAATCTATGTCAAACTACATATACTCCAACTAAAATGCTACATGTACTAGAAGTCCAAAAGATAGTTTTTAAAAAGTTATGAAGTAGACAAAAGTCTAGCAAAAAGGAAGAAGACATACACATAAAAAAAAATCTGGAATGAAAACAATGATATAACTACATAAAAAAACAAAACATTTGAAAAATAATAGAATACTGTGAATACTTTATACCAAATACATTTGTAAATATGGCCAGAATTGACAATTAACAACACCAAACTGATTTTTAATTATAGTTATGTGTATGTATATGTGGCTTATTTGAAAGTATTTAAGTATAAAAGGAGATCGAATTGGACCTATATTTCAAAAATGCAATCAATAATTCAAAGTCTTTCCAACCCTTTCCAAAACCAGACCTAAGTGGATTTAAAGATCTTTCTAAATATTCAAACTCTCTTGTGACCAGAAAAAGATGGAAAGATCCCCAATTCCTTCAACGAGACAAGTTTAACTTTGATTCTAAAAGTAGACGAGGACAGATAAAATAATAGGAAACCCAAACCCACAGTAATTTAAACAATATAAGCTACCTATATGAGAGACATATTATTGATGTGTGCCTTTTAACATATCCTTAGGATTATAAATACAAACTTAGATTGGGCTATAACTTTAGAAGTGGTGCAAAGGATGCATTATTCCTGAAATGGAACTAAAATACAAATCAATTTTCTATAGCTTTCTGTTAGAGTTATCATTAAATATTAAAGCAAGATTGATGTGTACCCAAAAAAAAAGGTACCTTTATTTTCAGTGGTTTTTTTTAATTTGGAAAGCTTGTTTAAAAAAATAAAATGAGTTGAGGAAAGGTTAAAGGCTATTATAGTATTTTCCAGATATTTTCTAAGTACATTCATAATTTCATGTGAATAAAAACAATAGCAACTCAAGAATTCTGTGCAACAGAAAAAACACAATGAACCCAAAGACATATATTTTGAGGATCAATACCAAACAAAAAAATCTGCAATTTATATGTAGCTATAGAGCTACTGTCCCAATCATCCAAGAACCAAAATGAATAAGATTTTATTAAAATGAAATAAAGGCACCGACAGCTATTAATCCACCCTAAGGATATAACCAATCACTGGTACAGTCATTTACAGAGAACATCATCAGTTTTCCGTTATAATGCCTTTTCTCCCTGCTGATACCAGACTGTAGATTAAGTTTAAATGACACATAAAAAAAGCTAACATCATCTCCTCATGAGCTGACATTATCTCCTCATGCACTATTTCCGAGAACTGCTGGAGAGCTAGAGCATTTTTTAAAGGAGAAATATTAGAGGGAAAAAAGGCATAAATTCATGCAATTCAAAAGCACAAATTAGTAATTGCCCTAACTGCATTCAACTATCATTGTCAAAGCTATCTTTTTATTTGGTGGTAGGTTTGATTTCCAAATTAAAGGAAAGAAAAAAGCATTTAATCATCTAAACATAATTTGGAGTATACAGCATACAGAAAGGAACATCATAATAAAACATTTGCTATATTCATTTATATTAAAATCCCACATAGAAATTTGGCCCAGTAAATACTGGATAAAGTTTAACTCAAAGAGAGCATTTTTCACTAATAAAATCACCTTTAGTTTAGGCATACTTATTTTATATTATTAGTACACTTCTCAACAGCCACAGAAGTACAAAATCTATCTAAATACTTTTCATCCAAGGATATACACAACTCTAACTAAGCACCTTTAGTAAGCCAATTTGGAAAACAATCTAGTTTTTAAATGTAAATATCCTTGATTAACACTCAGAAAAAATACAAATAAGTTTAAAATATTCATGCATTAGGAAATTTGATGTTTTCCTAATGACCTATTTTTTATATATAAAAATTTAATGGCATGTGAATTTTGTTATAAAGGCCTTCTTCTTAGCATTGAGTAAATAAAGTGTGTGAAGAGAAAATCTGATGATATTTATTCAGTTGTTCACAACTCAGTTGATTAACCTGTTCACAAATAAATGTGCTGAGTTCTTAAAATGGATCATTTCACTATTTACAAATATTCTGCTACTATAAATTTTTCAGGTATCACTTGGAGCAAAAGCAAAGCTGCAAAAACAATAGGAGTTATAGGAATTAATCAACTTGCCTTTATAAATGGAGTAAAAGGAGTAAAAAGTATTATTATTTTCTGTGATATCTGCATACATAGTTATCAGCAGGATTTGAATATTAACAATAGAAATCCACAAATGTCTATAAAGCTACTCCAGAAGCTGAAATTCTCTGCTCTGGTGTAAAAAAAAAACAACTAGAAATTCAATCATCAAAGACTAGTTAAATGATATACCTATCAAAAAATAAGTACTAACTATGAGTTCCTCTTTTCATTAACATGAGTTAAAGAGGAGTGAATCTAAATCTTATAGAAAGTCTGTTTTAAGTCATGGATCTTTCACTTGAGGAACCAGGTGTATTAATAGCCATAATTTCTATTTTGCAAAAAGTAAATCTAAACTATTAATAATAATATGTTCTTATCAGAAAAGGTAGATAAGAATTTAGAGATCCCTATTTCCTTTCCCTTAATGTGTTTGGTAACAACAGCAAAAACCTTCTTTATTTTAGGCCATGGTAGTTCATTAGAAGGGTGTTAGAAATTTGGTACTAGAAAATAACATACTTTTGTAAAAATCCGTGATGTCTCCAGTCCTAGAAAGGTCACATATGGTACTCACCACAACATATACTCATGCGTTCAACAAATATTAATTATCTACTATCTGTTAGGCACCATGCTAAATACTAGAGATACAAAGATTTGTCAGAATTCCTCCACTCAAGTTTATAATGCAGTAAGTCTCATCTAAGAAGAATAAGAAAGTTGGAGAAGATCCAGAGATGAATAACTTAACGGTAAATACAAGGGCTCCCACAGGAGTGCTGACTGCAGATATTAACACTAAGACAATGCAGAATAAGAATGAGACACAAACCTTTTTAAAAATTATTTATTCAAGGTTAAAGTAGGGTGAATTCAGCTTAGTCAAAAAATATCCCAGTACAATTAAAAAGATGTTTTTCAAATTTGGGAACAATTTAACATAGGGTAATAAAAGGAACTACTCTGTGTATAAAGGAAAAAACACGACAGGCAGCTGTACATAAAAGATGAAAATACAAATCAATTTAAAAATGTTATAAATTAATGAATTTAATTCCATAATAATAAGTTTACCACCACACCATCTAGTCCAAAATAAAGGGACCCTCACACATACATTTCATTCTCCTATATAATAGAGTCTGCAAATGAAAGGGAATAATTACATATCATATTCCTGGAAACTAGCTGTCCCTGAAAATCATCAGTAATTCTCCATCAGTAAACTATAAAGCACACAATTCAAAAAGCCTAGCCCGCAACATAAATTTTCAAATTAAAATTATTTTTAAAATCCTGAAATTGAACACAGTCTAAATTTTAGAAATATTCAACTCTACATACAGAGGTATATAAATTTGTGAAAACACAACCCTATAACATTTCAGCAACTGTGGTCTACTTACCCCACCTCAACCAACCAACCACTACATAATTATGGGCTTTCTTATGGGATCTTATTTGGAATATCCAGTTATAAACAAAATCATAATACATACATGAACTGGTAGTCACCTTTCATTAAAATTCCAACTAATGCTCACCGTGTCCCTCAGTTGTGAGTCTACCCCCCTCCAACCTCCTAATGCCTAGAGAACATTACCACCATGTGAGCACCATAGTGTTAATCAGTCGGTACCAATTTGATGGTGAGTACATGTGGAGCCCATTCTTCTAATCTTGTGTCACCTCACTTTGGATAATGGGCTCAAGTTCAATCCAGGATAATATAAGCGGTGCTAGATCACTGTTTAGAGGGGAAGAACATGCCTCTGACCCTTGCTAGGGAGAGGCAAAGATATAAAATGTAACCAAAATATTTGTACTCTCATAATTTCCTAAAATAAAAAAAAAGAAAGTAGAAACAGATACAAGAATCCAAGAATCTAGATGTCTTCTAAATCACAAGTTAAAGAGAAATGTGAAAAATGTAAAACTATGTTCTTGCCACATTTTAAAAGTTTATAAATTATAGTATTTTCATAAAATGTGTTATTTGTTATTTTAAATGAATTAATAAAATAAATTTTTAAAATAAATAAATTTTTAAAAGTTAAAAAAAAACACAAAAAATTCCAACTAATAGCCAGGCATGGTGGCTCACACCTATAATCTCAACACTTTGGAATTACAGGATCCCAAGCAAGGTGGGAGGATCACTTGAGGACAGGAGGTCAAGACTGGCCATGGCAAAATAGCAAGACTCCATCTCTACAAAAATTTTTTAAAATTAGGCAAGTGTGGTGGCACATGCCTATAGTCTCAGGTACTCAAGAGGCTGAAATAGGAGAATTGCTAGGTTTAAGCCAAGGAGTTTTTGAGTATGCTATTATTGTACCACTGCACTTCAGCCTAGGCAACAGAGTGAGACCCTATCTTTAAAAAAAAAATTCTAACTGTGTAAATGTAGCATTGTCCTATGAGAAGATGCAGTTTTAATAGTTTAGATCTCCTAATTATCTTCTGGCAATGAAGGGTATACTCTGACATTAATTCCCTATTTCCATAACCTGAGAAAATAAGCACCCCCAATCAGGAACTCAAAGGGTGAGAGATATAAAGTTAAAATAAATCATTAATAACATATTTACCGGTTTGATTCGAAGCTGACCACTCACCACCTCAAGAATGGCATGTCTTCTAGATACTCTTTTGTCTGTTATCTACAGAGGAAAAAAAAATTAAAATTTCAAGCATAACCACCTCCTTAAAAACAACAAAACAAACAAGCAAACAAAGCCCTTAGCAATGTTTCTGAAATCAACAGGCTACTTATTAAATGTATCATTCATTCAACAACTATATATTGAAATAATTGCCTTCCTTTAAACAGATAATGAAACTCAGAGATTCAGAGACTGCCCAAAGTCACTGAAGAGTAAATGACAGAGCCAAGACTCGAGCTTGGGATCTCATAGATCCCAAAACCTTACATAATAGTTTCCATTCATGACAGACATCTACTGGAGATTTTTACCAATAAAATTAAAAAATGTGAGAATATCTATAAGTATTTATTATGAAACATTTCAAATACAAGAAATATATAGTATGTTATAATGATAAAGGTCCTAAAAGGAGGCAGAACTGCAAATTTATGCTCTGGGGCCATCAATAGCAGTTAAGAGATCAGGAAGGCAGGAAGTGGAATAGTGAAAACCAAATATTTACAGTGAAGAAGAAATTAGCACCTTCTTTTTAATATTTGCTTCCTGTTTTAAGCCAATGGTGTTCTATCTATGCTCACAATCTTTGCTGCATTCCAAAGTTCAAAAATTGTTTGTGCTTTAAATGCTGAAAATGCTAATCAACCCTTCCTCTTTTCACTGTAAACACAATAGCTAAGATTACCTTTTTTATTTGCAGCTTATACATAATGAAAGCATGTTAAGCACCAACTTCACTTAACCATAATTACCTGACCCATCTCTTGGTTACCTTGGTATCCAGCATTTGAATTCTGTCATTATCCACATCAGGACTAAAATTATCAGGAAAAACAGACCATAATAACACATAAATTCAATTAAACCCATTAGTTCTGCAAAAATGTGAAACTGCCAGGAATCAGTGCTCATTTTTTAATCAGACAGCAGTTATGCACTTAGGGCTGTAACTATATACAAATAGTAATATCAAGCATCAGAATGAGTATCACATAAATGAATTTTTCACAAACTAAAGTTAATTTTTAGAACATTTTCTAAAATAAAATATCTTAAAGATAGTTAATTTAAAATACATTAGATAGTATAGTATTATTTCAATAATACTATACTATACAATATTATACTACACTATATACTACTATATATATATACACACTCTCTATATATAATACTACTATAAAATACAATGGCTATTTCAGAGAAGTAAATATAAACTAATAATCTTTTCTATCAGAAAAAGGGTAGAAATGTAAAGATTCCTTTACTTTTCCCAGAATGTACCTTAACAATAGCAGTTATCTGATAACTCATTTTGTCATTTGCATAGAACTTTCATTTAAATGTTAAGACTCACCATAACTCTGTCATAGCTATTATACACCATTTTACATATTTAAAAATAGAAAGTCCAGAGAATTCAAGTGACTTGGCGCTATATCGTTTGGATGTTTATCCCCCAAATCTCTTGTTGAAATTTGTTCCCCTATGCTGGAGGCTGGGCCTAATGGGAGGCATTTGGGTAATGAGGGGTAGATCCCTCATGAATAGATTAATCATGCCTTCCCTGAGTATGTGGGGTGAGTGAGTTCTCACTCTCATTAGTCCCACCAGAGGTGGCTGTTAAACAGTCTCCCTCTCTCCCTCTCTCCATGTGATCTCTGAAGCTCTCCTTTGCTGCAGCCTGAGGCTTTCACCAGATGCCCAATCTTCTAGCCAGCAGAATTGTCTGCCAAATAAACCTTTTTTTCTGTATAAATTACCCAGTCTCAGTTATTCCTTTATAGCAACACAAAACAGACAAGACACTTGAGTAGGTCATTCTTCAGGTAGGCAGTACTCCAAATCCACTCTTATTAATAGAAATAGATAACACACATGAGAAAAACATTCATGCATGACTACACCTACTTATAATCATTCAAAAATAATTTCAAGAAGTTCAAAATTATTCTGTGGCTGGGAGTAAGAAGTTCCTATTTCTAACTTGCATATCGAAATCTCATTGTTATGTCAGTATTACAAACCAGTTTTCTAACAGAGTAATAAGCTGTCAAATATAAAACCATGATGTATAATAGCAACTATAACAGTCCATTTTAGGTTTCTTTGTTTCCTTTTTTAAATTATACTTTTGCAGGAAGCAATAATGGACTTTTCCTATCTCTAATCTTTCTTTGGAGTAGGCTTCACTGACAGTACAAAGATTGTCCAAGTAATACAAAAGTATAATGTGACCCCTAGTGGACACATGATTCCATGACAGTGTACTTCCATTGTAAATTGCACATCTCCATAGAATACAAAAAAAAAGTCCTTTAAAGCAACTTTGAAATTAATATCATTCAGACAGTTAGTTATAAGGTCCCTTTAAACGAAACCTCTAAACAGAAAAAGCTGCATGATAACCATTTTATACTTTTTCAATGGGAATCTTAAAAGCTTAATAAATTATAATTAAAATATTTTACTTTGGGGATAGGGTATGGTGAAGGGGTGAGAAACAGGTAACATATAGATTATTCTAAAGATCTGAAGACCTCCTTTATTTAACAGCCTATTACTGCCCACTTGTGCAGAGTGAACATTCAATACATTCTTATTAAATTAATACATTAAATGTAATAGTGATTATTTATCATGACCAAGGCACTGTTCTATACTTGTCATTTATTACTTTTTATAGTCTCCACAAAACCTGTGGAGAAGATATTATTATCTGAATTTTATAAGTGAGAAAATGGAAGTGCAGAGAGATTAAGCAACTACTCACAGTTATATAGCCAGTAAATAACAGAGCCAGGATTTAGACACAAAGAATCTGATTCCAGAACCGCCTCTACTCTTAACACTATGCTGCTTCCCTCAATATTATTACATAAAGTGTAAAGTAAAATCTCATTTTTAGGGTGATTTACGCAGTTTAACTGTCTAAATTAGAATACAGTAAAGAACTGGGAATAAGACAGAAATGACTAATAATCAAATAGACATTCTGAGAAGATTCAAGCCCTAAATAAAGTTCCAAGAGGCACTCAGGCTTTCATTTGGTCCTATTTATTCTAATGTCATACTCAATTCTAACAAGATATGTCATCTAAATTCCTAATTCTCTATTCACAGCAGATAAAAAGGTGGATAGGGTTTAGAAGGCAGCACATTCACAATGGGAAAAAATGAATGATGTTGGTCTGCAAGTTTAAAGAGAAAGGCTATCAAAAAGCAAAAAAACCCAAGGACTCAAAAAGAGTACACCGGCTAGAGGACATTTAAGGTAGAGATAAACAGCATAACATACTTCAAAATACACTAAAGGCTGACCCAAGTTTACTTACTGATTACCAAGAGTCACCAAATTTAAATTAAAACTTTAATTGAAAGCCAGGCCAGGCACCGTGACTAATGCCTGTAATCCTAGCACTTTGGGAGGTGGAGGCGAGAAGATTGCTTGAGGCCAGGAGTTCAAAATGGATATTTCACATCTTATAAAACCACAAAAAATAGCTCAAGAAAAATTCGTCACAGAAAATTCCTCACAAAAATTGAGGAATTCCAGTTCCGGTAGAATAATTATGCCCACCTAAATTCTAATCACACCACACATTCTTCAAAATAAGTTAAAAAATCAACAAACACAGCAAATATTAATAAAACTACCCATATCCCACTTCTAAAGCACAACCAGGAGACAGAGATTACTAAAAACTTTAATTTACATGTAAGAGGGGAAAGAAACATTAAATCCAGAAGATCAAGCCCCAGAACCTATGCTGGAACAGAAAAAAAAAAAAAATCAGGTGGGAACTGAGAAGAAAAGAAAAGAAGGAGTGGGGTTACAGGGATGTGGAAGCAGATGATACCATTCCCAGAAAAAGTAAGTCACACCTTGAGTGGAAAATACTGAAAACACATCTCAGATCCAGCATTTCAGAGGCCCAGCTAATCTAATAGTAGAGACTTAAAAATATCTGGAACCAGGTAGAGCAAGCTCAGAAAAGGCATCACTTTTGAGAGAGAACACACTTGGAAAAGAAATAAATCCAATAGCACAGATCTTGGCTTCTAAATATCATTTCACATGAAGAACCCAGTGCTCTTTTGAGAAATGGCTAATTCCAGGTCTGGAGCAGAAAAAAATATAATGTGGACCTAGGACATCTTGTCATGCCAGAAAACAAGGAAGTGCTCAAAAACTGATAGGTATGTGACAGAAGGACAGAGACACCACCAGTATGAAAAAACTCTCACTGACCACATTTGGAATAATTTGGGAATCAAAATAAATAATGACAACAGAATACAGCACACTGAATACTAAAATAACCCATGAGTTTATAGTGAACTCAAGAAAGGGAGTCAGGCTGAGCAAAAAACACTTTTCTTTATAAAAGAATGCTAGGTAAACTAGAAAAAATGATAGAACCATAAAAATCACTATTTTGTAACTACCAATGTAATAAATAACTTAGTAAGGATTAAAGGATGTTAACTTTCAGGAGAAGTCTTGTTGGGAAAAAAATATTCATGAAGACTCAGAGTAAAATTCCACAGCTTCCTTACGAAGGAAATGGTATCTTACCTGGGAAATCTGGCAAACACCACCTAACCCAAGTGATCACACTTAACCAGATGGCCAAAAACAAGACAAACTGATAGATGTATGCCTTGATGTGGTGTCCTGAGCTCATATCACCTGCATCATATCCTTGCCAAAAATGTTAAACTTGAATCAGATTAAGTGCAAACAACCAGACAAATCAAAATTGTGGGACACTCTATGAAACAACTTGCCTGGACTCACAAAAGCATTAATGTCATGAAAGATGGAAGAAGGCAGGAGAACCATTCTGGATAAAGGGAGATAATATTTAACTGGTTTCTGAGATTCTAAAAAATGCTAAAAGGATATTATTGGAAAACATGGGTAAAACTGAATATGGAATATTAAAATTTGTTGGAGTTACAAATTTCTAGAGTGTAATAGCAGAATATAGTTACATAGAAATGTCCTTGTTCTTAGGTGACACATGTTGATGTATACAGTGATGAAGTGCCATAATGCATGCAGTATACTTTCAAATGTGTTCAGAAGAAATACACACACACACACATATACATTAAAGAAGAAAAATCAATATCTTAGTTAAATAAATTGCTGTTTGTTGAGTTTCTGTTATTTGCAGCCAAAAGCAATTATGATTAATACATGTTACTCTAACAGCGATTATATTGACACTGGACATCTCATAACAAATTTATTTATGCTCAGCCATCAGAGAAGGAATACTAGACAGAAAAGCTAACTAAATTGAGCTTTCAAGTACAAGAACTTTTATAAAGAATAAGAACAGGTATATCTCATTAAAAGAATTATACAGCATATGGTAGGAGTTTAGAAAAGAAACTCTCAATACACAGGCTGAAGTGTATGTTGAACTCACTCCTACCCTTTGTTAGAAACAGCCAAAATGATCATTTTTGTAAGATACTATAGAAAAAAATCCTTTTAATTGAAGTCTTCATATTGTCTCTTGAATGGGGACAGGGCTCTCTATCTTATATCACTTTTGTATTGATACCATGTGGATCCCTTATTGTTGATTTTCTGGTTTTGAATTGAAGGCTACATCCATTATACTGTATATACAAGTCCTTTCTCTATTTTTAAGATATGAATGTTGTGCCAGGAGAAATGATAAAAACATGAACACAAAAAAGAATTGTTTGTGATGTGTCTATTACCAAATATTTATTTTTGGCATTTATTGAAGCCCAACAAAAATAAATATTTTCTTATGCTACCAGCAGGAATGCTTATATTTGAATCAAGATCTCTGACCTATTTGACTACTATTCTCAAAATTCTAAAAATAAAAAAAATAAACCTCAATAGAATAAAAGCAGAAAAGCTACTGGATCTTGAATAGGTAGACTATAATGGTGCTTTTCATTTCATTTTTACCTATATATAATATTCACTGGAAAAGCAACACCAGTTAATTTTTCTTAAAATGTTTTTCTAGAGAAATTTCTGAACTTTACAGACAGGTATATCTCATTAATTCAATGTTCCCATTTAACCTGGTTCCTGTAAATATGAGAACAGGATAGGCTAAATTTGTTTGTTTTTCCAGTTTAAACTACATTACACATGAAGGGCTAAGATAAAAGTTATCTTGTACAATGCTTCATAATTTAATTTTATAAAAATTATCTTGTAAGAGTAACATCAGAAAAACGGCTGACTAGCGGCCCCTGGTGTTCGTCCACTCCAAAAAAAATGGACCAAAACAATAAATAAACTAAAATTTACCTGGAGTGTCTGAAGAAGAGTGCTGGAGTGCAGCAAGGGAGAAGCAAGATCCCTGTGAAAAACAGGCCTAGGGGGGCAGCACAGAGAGGAGTGGGGCACCCTGCAGCCCTATCTCCCCTGCCAGGATCAACTGGGAGCCAAAAGGGACTTGTCCTTATGGGGCAAGAGTAAGCAGAAGGCCTTCGCTGGCCCCCATTGCCACTGCAGACACCTGCAGTCCTTATTGCAAGAGAAACCCACAGTCCTCACAAGCTTTAAGCTCAGTTGGGGAGCTGCCTAGAATTCACACAACTGTATGTCTCCAGAGTAGGAGCACACATTGTACACTCCTGTCCCCACCATGACCCAAGCTGCAGCAGCACAGTGCCATCTTGAAGCCAGAGTCACTGTTGGAGTGCACCCTGCTCTGGAGGCCAGTAACCACTGTGCCTCTCCAGCCTTGAGCTTTTGCCATCATTCTACCAAGACCACATGGGGGACTGTAACACCATGACTCTAGCTGCTCAGACAGCCTGGGCCCAGAGACAGCTATGATTCTGGTTCTACATAAATGGGAAGCCCAACTGCCACATGCCTGTGCCCCCAGCTGGAAGAGAATGTCTCAGTTAGATACCTGATGGTATCCTACTCCTTGGAAGAAAATAGATCATAAAGAAATGCGTCTCAAAAATCTCTGCTGTCAAAACAGATTTAAGACAAATTTGAAATTGGAAACAGATTTCATTTAAGAGTGTAATCAGCTTTAATTAAAGCAAAACCATGAAGCAAATAATTTGTCCTAACAGTACTCTGTTGCTTGAGATGCTGTGCTGCAAAACTTTTTTTTTGTTCTTTTGTTTTGTTTTTGAGACAGAATCTTGCTCTGTTGCCCCAGCTAGAGTGCAGTGGCATCATCATAGCTCACTGCAACCTCAAACTCCTGGACTCAGGCAATCCTCCTGTCTTAGCTTCCTGAGTAGCTGGGACTATGGGCATGCGCCACCAAATTTTTTCTGTTTTTGGTAGAGACAGTGTCTCACTCTTGCTCAGGCTGGTCTCAAACTCCTGAACTCAAGCAATCCCCCCTCCTTGGCCTCCCAGAGTGCTAGGATTACAAGTGTGAGCCACCATGCCTGGCCTATAAAACCTTTTTAAATTAAATTTTTTATTCAAGATAATTTTAGATTCATATACAGTTGAAAGATATTATACAAAAAGATTTCTTGTGCCATTTACCCAGTTTCCTCCAATGGTAACATCTTACAAAATTACAGTACAATATATCAAACAAGGATACTGATATTGATACAGCCTAGATACAGAATATTTCCATCATCACAAGAACCCCTCATGTTCCTATTTTATAGCCATATCCAATTTCCTTATGCTTCCTGCCCACTTCTTTAACCCGTGGCAACCTATTCTCCATTTTTATAATTTTGGCATTTCAATAAAGTTATATAAATGGAATCATATAATATGTAAACTCTGGGACTGGTTACTGTTACCCAGGATAGTTCTCTGGAGATTCATCCCGCTGTAAAACCTTTTATTGATGCCGATCATAAAGCAAAATTAAAACCTAGTAAACAAAGACCTGGGGTTCTCTGATGACTCACATGAAAGTATAGGGCACAAGAAAGATTAAATTTCACTGTACTTGGCTCTAAGTGGCAATTTCTTCTCTGCTACATTTTCCTGCCACTGTAAAGATATAAAGACATTCACATTGTCAAATTATTAATATTACCAAGACTAGTTTACACATTGGAATTACAAACCTTTATCCTTGTGTAGCCATCAAGGTTTGTGAAACTTGTCTTAGAAAAACATAGCCAGTAAAGTAAGAGAGTTCAAAAAAAAATCTCATTAATATTAATCATTTCAGATATATACAAATTTACAGTGAACTCCCTGAGTTTTCTCACTTACAACTAGTCTTTGCTCTCTCACACTATTAAAAAAAACAAAACTGAGTGGAATTTCTGTTGTTTGAAACACTAGCCCTTATATTGTGTTGTTTTTTTTTTTTTTTTGAGACAGAGTCTCACTTTTATTGCCCAGGCTAGAGTGAGTGCCATGGCGTCAGCCTAGCTCACAGCAACCTCAAACTCCTGGGCTCAAGCAATCCTGCTGCCTCAGCCTCCCAAGTAGCTGGGACTACAGGCATGTGCCACCATGCCCGGCTAATTTTTTCTATATATATTAGTTGGCCAATTAATTTCTTTGTGTTTGTAGTAGAGATGGGGTCTCGCTCTTGCTCAGGCTGGTCTCGAACTCCTGAGCTCAAAGGATCCGCCCACCTCGGCCTCCCAGAGAGCTAGGATTACAGGCTTGAGCCACCGCGCCCGGCCCCTTATATTGTGTTTTAACCACTGTAGAGAAGAAACAAGTGCATCTGTCAGCTCCAAAATCTAAAAAGCCACAAAGTGGTTTGTTTGTTCTTCAAATTTTTCCTTCAGTACATTTAGGATGTCATTCATAACCACTCTGATATCTGCCAAACTTGGCAATAGAATCCCCTCAGCGAATACTTATTTAAAAAGTAAAAGCAAAATCTTGACCAGGTAATTGACCAACTTTCTATTCTATACCATTTTTAAAAACAGAAACCAAATAGACTCATCTCACATTAGCAAGCCTAAAACACAAAGAACAAGCTACAAACAATGAAAGGGTCTGCAACCTGTCACATTTATAAAACACAGGTCCAAAATTCACTCGTCTTTTAACCAGACCCACAGTACTCTATTGGTGACACAATTTCTTAAGCAAGTCAAAAAGTCCTTAATTACCTGACATATGATTACTAGACGAAGGACATGTTCTATTAATAATAGTTTCTAACCTACATATTTAAAAGAAAAAAGAAAACAAAACTTCCCAGGCCGTTATTTCAAATGTTTGCATAAGCTAATAAACTGTGGAGAAAAGTAACAAGATATTATTTAAACATTTAAATAATCACTTGCGCAGTAAAAAAAAAAACAAACCAGCATGGGAACTTCTACTTTCCCAGTAACCTTACTACATATACATGTATATATACATACACTCACTCCTTTAGGATCTACTTCCACAGGACAACCTTAAATTACCATTCATTTACCTGCTCCCAGAAGGCTCCTAAGGCTAATACCATTGATCCCATTTAGACACTGGATGTTAACCAGGATAACAGTCCACACTGCTTACTCCTGTGTTAGCTCACTGAGATGGGTCTGTCAGCTAGGCCCCAGGGAAACTCCTACAGGAGCCCATGTCGCATTCATCTTTGTATGCCCCCAGTGCTAGGATCTGCAAAATGTTCTGCACAAAGTGGGCACTAAACAAGAAATGCCGAATGTTAAAAAAAAAAAAAAAAAATAGATGCACTTAGGAAGAGATCCATAGGATTCCAGCACGCAATATGCAAATTTTCTAACTCCTAAACCTCCCAGTGTAGAGAATATTTAGCTTAGTGCCACTATGAGTCCAAAAGCTTTTGTATAACCTCTAAGAAAACAGATCTGTGGCTCAATTTTTTTCATCTGAACAATACGGGTAATAAAAACACCTGGCTCATAGGGTTCTGAAAGGATTAAAGAACTTGGTAAATATAAAGTCTCCTTACATCAGTGAATGGAACGCCATACACACGACTTAAGGATTAGCTACCGATATTACTAAAAAAGCCTATTATAATAAAAGTAAGGCTCACGCAGCCCTGCAAAGGAGGCCAGAGTTTAAAAGAAATTAGCCTAGAAGAGAGAAGTTCACCGGCTGGCACACATTTTCTGTGAAGGGCCGGATACTACTGTAAATGTTTTAGGCTTTAAACCAGACGCATTTTCCTCGACCCTGGGAGCAACTATGCGGACTGAAAAGCTAACAGGTTTTTTGTTTGTTTACATTTTACATTCTAAAATTTAAGAATCATTCTTAGTTCATGGGTCCGTACAAAATCAGGCTGGATTTGGCCTCTGGGTTCTAGTTTGCCAACCCCCGGATAAGACGACGACGATAAAACAGTGTTTTTTAACGGCAACATAAAGAAATGTTTGTGAGTTCATTCAAGTTGACTGAAAAACGTGCGGCCCCAAACTTCTAGAATCCAGACAGGCAGGACTGGCGCGGCGGGGAATCGGGCCAGGGCCTGGGGAGTCAGCAACGACCGCCCTGTGGCTCCCGGGGTCCGCGAGGCCCTCCCACACTTACTCCCAGCAGCGGCCCGCGGCCGATCACCGTCTCCCCGGGCGCCAGGGCCACCCGGGGGCCCCCGTCCTGCGGCTGCAGCTCGAAGCCCCCGGACATCGCGGGCGAAGATTAGGCCCCTTCGCAGGGAGACGGCCCCCGCAGCCGTTTCCGCCTTCCACAGACACGCGCTGAGCCTGCCCAGGCCCCGGGAAAAACACGCGGGAAGCGGGGAGCCAGGGCTCCTCTCGGCAGTGCCCAGTCCTGGCCTCCGGAGTCCCGCCGCCCAGCCCAGTGACGCGACCGGGGATTCCCCCTTTACGCCCCTCAAAGTTACTTTTAAACCCCTCCCCCATCCCATCTCACCGCCCACCCGCTTTGGGGGACGCCGGACCTTGTAGTCCCTGGAGCCTTCCTTCCCCGCCTTTCCCGAGCCGAGCCTCCCAGAGGAAACTACCGATCCCAGAAGGCAGTGCGCCCGTGCGCCTGCGTGGGTTTGCGTAAGTAAGGCGGGGCTAGAGTGGCCGTGGGGCGGGGAAGGGCTAGAGTTGCCGCGGGGCGGGGGGGGAGTGTACGTAATACTAAAGGATTCGAATTTCGGAATATTTAAGTAGCGAAACGAAAAGCCATCACGGCCGGCCCACTCGGTAGGAGGATCTTCCGTTTTCGAAAGGGTAGGTTTCAGCGCTCGCAGGCTAGCAGATGTGGGCTGGGCGCAAGCGCAGCCTCCACTCGGCTGCCTGGAGCCGCGGTGACAGTCGGTGCTGACGGTTTTCATTGTTGTTTACTTGTCACTGCCTCGTGTCCTGGGGACTAAAGCATCTGCGGCCTGAGTGGGGCAAACTAGGAGGGTGGTTCAGACGGGACGTGGGGTAGTTACCCTCGACCTGCGGGGTCCGGGCGGGGTGCCCCCCATCCACCTCCTCCCGATCCCTCTCTCCCAGTTACAGTTGAAAGGGGAACCAGCTCTTATCTAACTGGAGAGGTAATTCAGCAAAGCTCGGTTCATAAGGAGAAAGGGCAGAAGAGGGGTAGTTTTCAGGAGACAAAACTGGACTTAGAAACATGATTCCTAGTGAAATTTTAAGAAGCTCCCCAGGATATGTCCTGTTAAATTCAAAAGCCTTGATTTGCCTCCTGTGGAATTCCTGTAGCGAGATGAAGCATTTTATTCCACTAGTGAGATCCTGGGAGAAGTAGCAAATATTAAATACACTGTAACATTCTCCTAATAACATAGTGGTTTAGCTTTGGTTTGTTTTATATCGACGGTGGGAGGAGCCAATGTATGTGGGGAAAACTTGCTCTTGACTTCATACTTTTGTTTTTACTCGTTTACTTTCTTACTTCCCCAGACCCTCAAGAGGAAATCCTCTATTAAACACAGACATTATAATTCAAACCACCATCGCTAATTTGGATCAAAAACACCCTAATGAATGGGAGCCACCGTGGTCTTGGCAAACCCAGAAGCATGGCTGAGTAGCGCATTTAGAAAAGGGAATTATTAGCTGAGTAAAAGAGGTATTTAGCTGTATCTTAAACTCCTCCTGTACAGCCAACCCCGATTATAAAAAGGAAGTGCAAAATGGAATAAAGTGATTTTAAGTAAATATGAGATGTCTTTATCTGTAAAATTAGCTCAGGGGTGGTGGTGTACCCAGGCATGCTTTCCACTGATTGTGAAAGCCCATACAATTTACATTAGGTAAATTAACTGAAACTGGGTTTTAAATCTTGAATCACATGCTATACCTAGCTGAGTTATAACCATTGTTTATAGTTGTTACTAACTGTTGCTTGATGGCCTTTGTGACTGTTATCTTTGACTCAAAATTAATTATGCATGTAGGATAGCTTCAAGGGGCCATTTCTAAAACACTAATATTATAATTGAATTTAATATTTGAGACTTTGTGCCATAACCCATATCTTATCCTCTTGTCCATTTCAGGTAGTATTTGTGTCAAATGTGAGCACCTACCCATTAAGTACAAGTAGATAAACAATTCTTGTATAAACAATTAAAAGTCCAGCAGCTTTATGATTAAGTCACAAATTGCAGATGAAGAACTTAATGACAAGGCTTCAGTTCCCACACATAACAAGTATTCAGAAGTTTAATAGGATTGACTCATACACATTGTCAAAAGTACTTTCAATAAATACTTTCATGTGTTCTCACAGTAGTTGTTGGTACTACTAAACTCAATAAATATGGTCTGATACGGAGAATCATTTCTCTTTTTAGATAATGTTCTTTGGGAGAAACCCCAAATATTTAGAAACAAATCCATTTACTTAAAACATTTAAAAAGAAGAGAAATGCCATGTGTTGAGCACCCCTCATGTGCAATTCAGACGTAGCAGAGCTAGATGTTTTACACATCATCCCTGTTAATCCTTGCAAAAGAGAAGCAGCACTGGCCCATTTTACAGAGGAAGAATAAGTTAAAGTTCTTTAAATCATATCCCAAAAATATCTGACTCAAAGTAGGATTTATTGTCTGATTTGAAAAGACTGAGTATGTTTAAATTTTGCCTTTTAGATTACATATGAGGACAATTTACTAAAACATCAAGCTATGCCGAAAAACTCCAAGAAGAACAATAATTCAAGAGTTTCTGGCATAGAATTAAACTCTGTGGATGCTAAGAAGAAAAAACACGAGAGTCAAAACAACTTTATTGAAATGCTGCCTCTAGAAATCACTGTGCAAATTTTCAGTCTGCTAGACCTTGGGAGTTTGTGCACGGCTTTATTGGTATGCAAGAGCTGGTATGATGTAATAAAAAGCAGTGACTTCTGCCTATGGAAACCTCAGTGCTTGCTTGTAAGAGCTGCGTGCCCAAGAGATATAGATAACGATCTAGAAAGCGGTTTTTCCTGGAGGGTAAGTTTAGTCTTTGCAGTCTGTGGTGTTTCTGATGGTGCTGTGTTAGCAGATTTGAGCCAATGCTAACTTCTGCTTGGAGGAGATAGGATTGCATATGCAGAAGAACATACAGAGCGTGTTGACTTTTGGAAATAAAGTTTAGTTATTAGTCTTTTCCTGCTAACCACGCTGTTTCCACACTATGATTCACCCTTCTGCATTTTTTAAATTCTAAATTCAGAAACTTTTCTCTTAGGAAATTGACTACTTCTTTTCACTGCACTTTGTCCAAGATCTTCAGTGAACTCTGTGGCTCACCCTGCATACATACACATATGCATACACACACAAATTTATTAATATATGTGTATATCAATGTAAATACCTAATCTTCTTTTTTAGCCCTATCAGTCAGCTTCTCTAGTTTTAAATGAACTCACTAATGAACCACTCACTACAATCTTTTTTAATGATTCTGATTTACCCCTTTCAGGTAACACTGGAGAGGAATTACTGGAAGAGTAAAGTGAAACATGAATGGCTAAGTGGCAAATACAGCAACATATGTTCTCCCACTAGCCTACCAGAAAAAAGTATGTACCCAATGGATGCAGATACATGGGGAGAAATTCTAGAAGCAGAACTGGAAAGATAAGCAGAAAAATCACAAACAGTAATGTTTGTGATTTCAAGCACTTCCCATGTGCAACTAAAACAGTAACTCAAATAATATAATTCGATCCAGCAATCCCACTACTGAGCATCCATCTAGCCAAAGGAAAAGAGGTCATTTTACAAAAAAAGCACCTGGACCCGAATGTTTATCGAAGCACAATTCACAATTATAAAAATATGGAATCAACCTAAGTGCCCATTAACTGACGAGGGGATAAAGTAAATGTGGTATATACATACCATGGAGTAATACTCAGCCATTAAAAGGAATGAAATAAAGTCTTTTGCAGCAACTTGGATGGAACTAGAAACCATGATTCTAAATGATGTATCTCTGGAATAAAAAAAACAAATACTATATGTTCTCACTTATAAGTGGGAGCTAGATGAAGGGTATGTATGTCAGAAAGTGGTGTAATGGACATTGAAAACTAAGAAAGGGTTAGACTGGGAGCCACTGAGGGATAAAAATCTACCTTTGGGGATGCAGTGTGCCATTCTGGTGATACACTAAGAGCCCAGACTTTAGTATTATACAATTCTTTCATGTTACAAAAAACACTTTTACACCCCCCCACCCCCCACCCCCGCCAATCTATTGAAGTAAAAATAATCTGGCCAATTTTGTTTTGAATATAGAGGTACTCTAAAAATAAAGCCTGTTTTAAATAGATAAATAAGTAAAACTCAAATGACTCTTAGGTTGCAAAAGGTGTATCATCATTTTGTTGTTCACCTTTTTCATATTTAACATTTAAAAGAAAATGAAGTAAAAAATGTAAAAGTAAAGCTTTATTTTTATTTTGCACTTTATTAAAATATATTTTTATGGTTTTATTGTAATGTGGAAAATAATGAAATGTTATTTTTATAAGAAATAATATACTGATAGTGTCATTTCAAGATGTATTGTTTCTTGTATTTGTATATTGCGGTACTTTAAATGATGGATTTGATTGATATTTTCAGCTTAATAATTTAAAAATTCAGGAAGCCACTTGAAGAAACTAACTTCCCGATTCACTAGGTAACAGACAGCTACACTCATAGGAAGACTAGCTAAGTGAAATTAATAACAATGAGTTTAAATGAATAATACATTTGTATTTCAATAACTTTAAAATTTCCATTTCAGTGGAATCAGATTGAATTGTCAAGTGGTGAAACTATTTTAAAATGTGTTAAACCTGTGGTTTAATTTACAATTACTCTGATTATAGGGCTAAAGCTTGTCAAATTAAGATTCCCATAACTTTCCTACAAACCTGTAATTGCTCTCAGGGGCAGAAAATATGTGAAAAGTTTCCAGAATTCTTAACTACCATCAGAACTGCCATATTATTCATCTTGGTAAAACTTTCTTCTGATAGCCTTATGGCACCATCTAGTGTACTATTCATACATACAAAGAATGTTAACTCCTTTTGTTTGTTTTCTCCATATTTAAAAGAAAGAAAACTATTATTCTAGAGAACCCTTAATACTTGACTTCATTCAAGTTTATAACTTGTCAGGAAACTTTATTTTAATGTTTGTTTCTCATTTTCATAAAAGTAGATGATATAGTACTCACTGTGCTAGAATGTTTATTCTGAATCTGTGGTCATCATCATAATAAAAAATGTCTACAAAACTTTTTCTTCTTGAAGTCTGCTCTATAGCATGAAAAATAAAAATCTGGGAAATCAGTATTTAACAAATAGACAAATATTAGAAAGATGACCCACTATATACAAATTCCCTTTGTTGAATCAAGCAGTTGATAAGTGATTGTCTCCTACTATTTCCTTACAATTGGAAGAGGCCTTGAAAATCAGGCAGTCCAGTCTCTGGAATTATTTGGTAATTTCCTCTATATGAACACTGACGGTTAACCAGCCCAAGCTCAAATACTATGCTTCCAGTGATCTCTAGGATCTCTATTATGTCATGAGTCCTATTGTATTTTAGGATTGCTCTGATTATTAGAAATTCTTCATCATTGAACTGAAGACTGCCTCTTTGTAACATTTGACTACAAGTCCTGGTTCCACCCTCTAAAACTAGACTGATTCGGATCTCTATAATTGCCATTCAAATATTTAAAGACTGCTAGTCTGACTGTACATCTTCTCTCCAACTCCTCTACTAATCATAGAGTTTTATTTCTAGAGTCAACACCATTCTCTTCTGTCTATGCCCTCTTAACAAAAGGAAGGTATCCTACTAATTTTATTTTGTAAGAGATGATGTAAAAGCACTTTGAAATTTTGGAAGTAAAGGAAAAATTAAAGCTATAAGTATTTTACTGACTAGCGTCTGTGTACGATAGCATATTTTTATTTGTTTTTGTAATGGTGTGGATTATCTTTGTCTAACCCTCTTACTATCACCTTCATCTGTTAATAGAGGTCATCCTAATTAGGGAGAATCACCCTTCTCACTTCTTCCTCACGTGGGCTTTTTACACTATCTCCTCTTTCCCAACCTCTGTGTTTAGTCCCGGCATGCAAACATGACCCAAACCACTCTCTTGCTTAAGCAGGAAGAGAGAAGCCCTCTCCTCTTTGGTAATGAAACTGTTCCCTACCGCACAAAGAAAACAAGTCCTCAGATAGAGAATGTGGAGCCAACAGGAGAGAGAAACAGTTGCAGAGGAGGCCTTATTGTATTCAAGACCCTGGCTCCAGCCATTCCCAGTCTGCTCACATAAACGAATTCAAATTTAGTGTCCAGCCTCACACTGGGACCCCTACCTGATATGATTCTTGAAGCTGGGATTACTACAATAATCTCTTAATTAGGGTTCCTGACTCCAGATCCTTCCTCTTACTTTTAGCAATGTAATCTTTCTAAAACTCCCAAATTATTATTGTCACCCCTAACTTAAATTTCTCACTACATTCAGGTAGAAATAAAAGTTCTCTTGTAAGGCCTATAGGTCCTTTAATGATGTGGTCTTCCTACCTCTCTAGCCTCTTCTCTCACAACTGTGCCATGCTATAACTCACCAGGGACCACCTTCATGGAAGACAATCCTTCCATGGGTAGGGAGGAGGGGATCCTGGGATAACCCAAGCACACCACATTTATTGTGCAGTCTAACCTCTCTGCCAATGACAATATGCACTTGGAGCTGCTCCCCAGCACCACCACCACCACCCCAGTTTATCCCAGATCATCAGGCACCAGACTTTCTTAAGGAGAGTGCAACCTAGATCCCTGGCACACACAGTCCACAGTCGGGCTCGCACTCCTATGAGAATCCAGTGCTACCATTTGTTGTTGTGAGACTTTTTGATAAAAGCCATTTACGCTGGAAATAAGTGATATCTCATTGTGGTTTTGATTTGTGTCATTTCCCTGATGATTAGAGATGTTGAGCATTTTTTCATATGTTTGTTGGCGATTAGTCTATCTTCTTTTGAAAAATTTCTGTTCATGTCTTTTGCCCACTTTTTAATGAGGTGGTTAGATTTTTTCTTGCTGATTTGCTTGAGTTCTTTATAGATTCTCGTTATCAGCCCTTTGTTGGATGTGTAGCATGTGAATATTTTCTCCTATTCTGTAGGTTGTCTTCACTCTAATGATTATTTCCTCAGCTGTGCAGGAGCTTTTAAATTTGATCAGGCCCCATTTATTTATTTTTGTTGTTGCTGTGATTCTTTTGGGGCTCTTCTTCATAAATTCTTTGCCTAGACCGATATCTATAAGGGTTTTTCCAACATTTTCTTCTAGAATTCTTATGGTTTCATGCCTTAGGTTAAGTCTATTATTCATCGTGATCTAATTTTTGTGAGAGGTGAGAGGGGTGGATCTTGTTTCAGTCTTCTACATGTGGCTATCCAATTTTCCCAGCACTGTTTATTGAATAGAGATTCTTTTCCCTAGTGTATGTTTTTTGTCTGCTTTGTCAAAAATCAGTTGGCAATATGTGGATGGTTTTATATCTGGGTTCTCTGTTCTGATCCATTGGTCTGTGTCTCTGTTTTTGTGACAATACCGTGCTGTTTTGGTTACTATAGGGTTGTAGTGTAGCTTGAAGTCTGGTAAATTGATGCCTCCCAATTTATTCTTTTTGCTTAAGGTTGCTTTGGCTATACAGGGCCTTCTCTGGTTCCATATCAAGTATAGAATTATTTTTTCTAGGTCTGCGAAAAATGATGTTGGCATTTTAATAGGTATTGTATTAAATCTGTAGATCACTATGGGCAGTATAGACATTTGAAGAGATAGGAACACTCATACACTGCTGGTGGGACTGCAAACTAGTACAACCTCTGTGGAAAGCAGTATCGAGATACCTCAAAGAACTAAAAGTAGAACTACCATTTGATCCAGCAATCCCACTACAGGGTATTTACCCAAAGGATGAAAAAGACACCTGCACTTGTATGTTTATAGCAGTACAATTCACAATTGCGAAGATGTGGAAACAACCCAAGTGCCTATCAATACATGAGTGGATTAAGAAAATGTGATATATGTATACCATGGAGCCATAAAAAAAAAAAAATGGTGAACTAATACCTCTTGTATTAACCTGGTTGGAACTGAAAACTATTCTTCTAAGTGAAATATCACAAGAATGGAAAAACAAACACCACATATATTCACAATTAAATTGGAACTAATCATTCAACACCTATGTGCACATATGGAAACTATCATTGATTGGAAATCAGGTGGTGGGGGAGGAGGGATTGGATAAAATCACACCGAACAGGTGTAATGCACACTATATGGGGGATGGACACTATACAAAAGCAATTTATGTAACCAAATCTTTTGTGTCCCTATAATATTCTGAAATATATTTTTTAAAAAAAGAATCCGTGTGTTCTTGTCATGGCTCTGCCATTTGATTTTTCTGAATCTCATTTCAGCAGCAACAAATGTGAAAGATGAAAGTGAACTTTTGTTTTACATTTAAAACAATGAATCCAATGCCACCCCTGGTTTGACAGGAGGCAGAGCCCACGCAATGATCCCAATGATGGCGAGTGACACAAACCCAAATGAAGCCTTGCTAGCCTGCCCACCAACCACCTCCCGCCCTGTGCCTGGCCCCCAACAGGGGTTGGGGGCCTTAGTATAACTTTCAGTTCAATCATTCCAAATTATTTGCAGTTCCTTGAACATGAAAATTCTCTTACTTCTTGGCTTTTGTTTCATAAACTCAGAATGTTCTTCCTTTTACACACCATTAATTCTTTTCTTGGCAAAATCTTTTGTAAAACTCATCATCTTGGCCTGGAAATTATCCCTAACTACTACTGTTCTGGATTAAGTGATCCTGTTAAAGTTTCTGTAGTTCTTTGTGCACACCTCTCTCAAAGTTGTCATAGTATGACAAATTGTCTATTTGATTTATCTGTCTGCCCCCTTTAGACTATGAACTTCTTAATGGCAGGGACCATTTTTTATTTATTTTTGTGTTCTCAAAACCTAGCATATAGTAGGTGCTATATAAAGATTTGTTCGATTATTCCTATAATTATTTATTTCAATCCTACCCAGAAGATGTAAAAATAATTTACTATATTGTTAGTGAATGACATTGTTTTAAAACGTAAGGTACAATCCTTAAGATATATGGGATGCTTGATATTAATGCAAATATATGAATAATCATTCTAGACCTCTCCAAAGCTGTAAGAGGGAAATAGGAAAGTAGAAATTTTTTTAAATAAACACTTGAAAATAAACTTTTCCTCAAAACTATGACTTATTATTTTAAATCATTGGTTTATCTCCATCTGTTTTAAGTATTAATATTACCTTTGCAAGTTATATGATTACACATTTGGGGTTTTTAAAGTGCTATTTTATTAAAATAATTCTTTATATAATAAGTTATAAGCTATGATCACAGTCTACACTGAAAGGAAATTTTTGGAACTTAATGATAAATTTTATGGTACGGCCTCAGAATGAACCGTGCTTTTATCAGGGCAGGACATCAGCAGCTGAGAACATAAGTGGTTGAGTAGCATAGAAGGAAGGAGTGCTCTTACTCATAGATAAAGTAACATGTTAAGTAGGCACTGCGTGTAAAAGAAGCAAGATTATTGGGAAAGAGTATTGAAGAAGGAACTTATAGTACTTTAAAAGTTTTAATTAGTCTAAGATCTGGTGTTTAAAAAAAAACAAATTTAGAAGCTTTTCTTTAGTTCATTCTAGTATAATATATGACTCAATCATAGAGCAGGACTTAAAACATCAGTAAAATCTAATGGATATAAACTTTAGACCTTGAGATACTTGCATATATATAAGCCTAATTTGACAGTATAACATATTCCTGACCAATTTAATTTCATCTTTGCTCTGACTTTATGTCATATTTTCTTTTTAAGGCTTCAAATGCCCTATTAATCCCTTCGGTACCAGCGTTGACTATAGTCGATAGCCACAGATGAATGCACAGTGACTTTAGCCAACAGCTGTGATATGAAGGTGCACTGCCGAGCATTGACTTTAGCCAACAGCCGTGATATGACTTTTCTAATTTTTCATTTATCGAAATAAAATTGTGAACATTTAAAAATAACATAATGAAAACATATATGTATATGTTTCCTATTCTGATTTACATTACAAGTAAAGCTGCCTGTAAAGTAAAGCAAGCTTTCAGTGCTTTAAAGCTTTCCTCATCACACAAGAGCAAAACGGATTCATCGTCAACGCACAGCACGGACTACCGTGTGGACTGTGAGTGCCTGCTGTGGGCAAGGTTTCGTGGCCAGTGAGCGCCGTACCGAAGTGGTTAATATTAGCAGAAATAAAAGGAATAGTAACATTAGGAAATGTATTGGGAAGAATAATACATAAGATGGAAGATCACACATTTTTATTTAAAGTAAAGTTGAAAGACCAAAAACATCAAATGGATGAAATTGGATCAACAATAGGCAAAGTTGAACAAGGCCAACATTCACTGAGTACCTACTGGCACCCAGCATTGTGCTATACGGTGGGTACACTTACTCTATCTCCACTTTATGGATGAGGAAGCTGATAGAGAATGATCCAGTTAATGTAGTTCATCATCACTTCCCAGCACCTGTAAAAGTATGTAATACATAGCTGATGTTCAATAAACGTTTATTGAATGAATTTTAAAACTTAGAATGAAGAACTCAGATGGAAGGGCCAAGAACGTTCCTCTAAGTTTTTATTTAGAAAAATGTCAAATCCACAGAAAAGTAAAAATATGTGTCAAACAAGTCTTTCATACACTATTCACCTAGATTTTCAAGTTAACATGTTAACATGTTTCTACATTTGTTTTATTTATTGTATATTTTTGCTGAAACATTTGAAAAGAAGTTGCAGACATGATACTTCACTCCTACATATGTCAGCATACATCCCCTAAGAATAAATATACTCTTCTGTATGCAATATCTTTATCATATCTAAAATGTTTTATATTAATTCAATAATATGTAATTTATAATCCAAATTTAAATTCCCTAGTCACCCCCAAAGTATCTTTTATAGTTTTTTTTTCAAGATCCAAACAAGGTTTACATACACATCTGTTTTTTTATATCTCTTTAATCTCTTTTAACTAGAAGTGTCCTCCTGCCTTTGGTTTTGTTTTTTTAGCATATTCACTTGTTTTTAAGGATTGAGATTGGTTATCTTATAGAATATTCTGTAATTGATTTGTCTGATTCTCTCTTCATGATTTTATTGAAGTAAAATATATATCTGGCAATTATACTACATAGCAATTATTGAAGTAAAATATATATCTGGCAATTATACTACATAGCAATTATACTATAAGTGGTGTAATATACTTCTTATTGCATCACATAAGTATATAATGTCTGATTGTTCTACTCAACAAGATGGTAAGTCTGATCATTTGGTTGAGGCAGTAATCACCAAATCTCTCCACGTAAAGGGACATTTTTCTGTAAAGCCAATGTTTCTTTTTTAACAATCCATTTCTAGAGTACTCCCCTAAGGCTAACTCTATGCTAAATGCTTTATAAATATTATCTGACACACAGCTAGTTTTCTCCTCAAGACATTTGCCAAATTCTAAAGCTCTGCAGGACAGGAAGTTAAGAAGCTAAGCAGAGAGACTCTGAGAAGCAAAGTGGAATTTTTGCACTGTCTCATGCCACTGAGGACAAAATGATTAGGGTTGAGGACCCTGCAGAGGGAAGGGACCTGGTAAACAACCCAGGTTCTCAGTTGAAATCTTTAGTGGGCTCCATTCGAAGGAGCTCCAGCCTCAAATCAGCTATATCCCTGATTGGATGAAGGTGAGCAAACCCTACTGATAGGGTGCATTCTCTCCAACGGATGACATCATCTGGACTCTCCATCATTTTTCATATACAATATCTGCATTCAATTGAAAAATTATCAGGCATGCTAAAAGAAAGAACTAAATGATTGAAAGTCACAAGAAAAAAACAGACAATAGAACCAAAGTCACAGGGATTGGTTAGTGGAGTTTGCAGACAAGGATTTTTAAGCGACCATAATTAAAAAGTCCAGGCAAATGGAGGCAAAGATGAAGGAAGTAGATTAATATGGAGACTTTTACCAAAACTAGAGAACTAAATGGAAATTCTAGAACTAAGAAATACAGTAACAGAAATTAAAACAGGCCAGTGAGAATGGCCTTTATCAAAAAGTCCCAAAACAGCAAATGCTGGCCTGGATGTCAAGAGATTGGAACACTCTTACAGTGCTGGTGGGACTGCAAATTAGTACAAATCCTGTGGAAAGTAATTTGGAGATACCTCAAAGAGCTAAAAATAGAAATACCATTTGATCCAGCAATCCCACTAGTAGGCATCTACCCAAAGGAAAAAAAAAAAAACATTCTATAATAAAGACATCTGCACTCGAATGTTTATAGCAGCACAATTCACAATTGCAAAGATGTGGAAATAACCCGAGTGCCCATCAATACATGAGTGGATTAAGAAAATGTGGTTTAAGAATATGAGTGGTTTAAGAATATGTGGTTTAAGAATAAGCATGGATTAAGAATATGTATACCACGGAACACTACTCAACTACAAAAAACAATGGTGAACTAGCACTGCTTATATTATCCTGGGTAGAGATTGATCCCATCCTTTGAAGTGAGGTATCACAAGGATGGAAAAATATGTACCACATGTACTCGCCATCAAGTTGGTACTAACTGATCAACACTAAGATGTTCACATGGTAGTAATACTTATTGGGTGCCAATTAGGTTGGGGTAAACCCACAACTAATGGAAGCAGAGCATACTGTATGAGGAAGGACACATTCGTAGCCTGGCTTAGGCAAGGCCAACGTATTACATGTAACCAAAATGTTTGTACCTCCATAATATACTGAATTAAAAAAATAAAAGAAATTTAAACAATACATAGATTTAATAGCCAATTAGAACACTGCAAAAAGAACATGTGTGAACTACTGGGAAATAAACAATAGAACAATGCTAAAGCTGAAGCACAATGAGAAAAAACAAATTTAAAAAGTCATTTAGAGATTATGAGACAGACTCCAAAGGTTCAACACATTCACATTGGACTTTCAGAAAGGGTGGAGAGAGAAAGGTAGCCCTCAAGTTTCCCTCAGCTCGGTGGGACACAGGAGATCTGAAGAAGTTCCCATGCCCCATGAAAGGGCTGTAGAAGTAGCTGAGAAACAAGGCAAAGGGATCACAAAGCAGAAGCCATGGGATCGACAGCCTAAACCAGGCGCCAAACAGAGGATGCTGCAGAGTCTTTAGAGCAACAGTAGCAACAGTGAGATTTGAGGTGGGCTACAGTCAGCCCTGGGAAGACACCACCTCCTGAGTCCTGATTGTGCTAGAAGAAAACACTGCAAATTATGGTGACAAAGGGTACAGTGGGAGGAGAGGCTATGTCCAAAGTGCAAAGAGAGCTCTCAGGAAAGGCTGTTGGGAATGGAAGACAGCATGCAGGCTGGAGGGCTCACCCCATGCCATGCAGTTACCTCGGCTTCCTGTTCTACCTGGCTGCCAGGAAAAGGGAAGGAGGAACAGGTTGCCAGACTTAGCAAATAAAATTTAGGAGTTTCAGATAAACAACAAATCATTTTTTAGCATGAATATGTCCTAAATGTTGCAATGGACATACTTACACTAAAAAATTATTTGTTTTTTTATCTGAAATTTAAATTTAACTGGGTGTCTTGTATTTTTCCTGACAATCCTAACCCTGAAAGCCTGAGTAAGGTGGTGAGCCTGAGTTAACATGGAAAGGACTGGATTTCATCAGTCATTTCCATGTATCTGTGGGTTTACATCTGCAGATTCAACCAATTATGGATGGAAAAAAATGGGGGATAAAAAACAAAAAAAAATAACAATACAACAATAAAAAATAATGCAAATAAAAAACAATACAATATAACAACTATTTGCACAGCACTTACATTATATTAGGTACTGTAGGTAATCTAGAGATGATTTACAGTTAAGCTAGGATGTACATAGTTTATATGAAAATACTACACCATTTTATATAAGACTTGAGCATCGGCAGATTTGGGTGAATACCAAGGGATGAATGTACTTTTAATGGGAAGATTAAATTTTACAGGGTGTCCCATACCCCTCTCAACTCCACACTGCTCATGGGACAGAAAATGAGAACTGACCAAATGGTGACTCAGTCTCTTGTCAGACCCACTCTACCTAAACACCATGCCCCATTTCTACTCTGCTGTGTTTGGCACCCACTGTTTGTCCTAGGGCTTCCTTCCCCCAGGCTCCAGGTGGAATGTAGAGCAGAAGTCTGTTCTGCCATGAAAGCTTCCAACATGTTGGGGGTATCAACACCGGAGGAAGGTAGACCTCCCAGGACAACTGGTGTAACCCCCTTTACTCCTCTTAATTCTCTTTTTTTCAGCAACTGGCAAACATCTCAATCTCTTTTGGGGTGGGAATGCTGTACTGTACTTCAGTCGAATCCTATCTTTTTCCTCCTTCCTAGTTCTTGGTAGTTCATTTAATTAACACAATTCTAGGTTATTTTAAAGTGAATCATTTGGAATTAAGAAGATCCTTTTCTTTTTCATAGTGCCTGGATCTTTGCATTGGAAGCCTTACTTGAAGATTTATGTTTCCTCTATGCTCTCTTTTTGTTTGTTTAAGAAAAAGTCTTTTGAAATTCAAAGCTAAGCTCTGACTTTTTTATTCTTAGCTACATCCACTCTGCCCACAAAATTTTGAATGCCTGCCTTCCCAGGTAGAGAGCAGCAGAGAAATAAGAATTGCTGAGACGGAAAAATACAGTGGAAAGGATTACAAAAATATCAACCCATTCTATTATTACCCTGCACAATGAAATAATGCTGGAAAAGGAAGAAAGAGTAAGAACTGAAGAACAGCAGAAACTGAATAAACCGAAGAAGGTAATAAAACAAAGCCAGGCATGCAAGTCAGGTTTCTGATCAAAGCTCAGCATCTTTATATTCAGTTCTACCATAAATAAAACCTAATTTTTTAGTAAACCCATGTACATTTTCCAATGCCTCCTAGTCATTGCCCAGTCTCAGCAGGATGGATGATAAGATAAAACTGGAATTTCACAAACCACATCAATTATACTGTGCTATCATAAACATTAAATTGTCAAGGAAAAATTTTTTAAGAATCATTTCGAGTCCTGTTTTTCAGCAATGGGTCTTCAGAGCCCTGTTTTGGGGAGAAAACAGCTGTTGGTTTCCCAGTTTGCTCATCTTGATTTAGTTTTAGTATGAAAAAATTATATAGTCTAATCACCACACAGTGAAAGCCTGGCCTTTCTCAACATATTGCTCTGGGTGTAGATTTTTGTGTCCTCACAAAATGGGATTATCTGTCTTCATGGTCTTTTTTCCAGGTTTTCCTATTTATGCATGCATGTTTATTTTTCCATGTGAACTTTGAAATCAATCTGTCTAATTTCAGGAAAATACTTCTTGTAATTTTATTAGGGTAGTGTTAAATTAAGGATAATTTATATCTTTATGCTGCCAAGTTATTTTATCCAAGACCAAGAAATATTTCTATTTGTCTTTCAGGGGTGTTAATCTTTTTCTGATACAGATTTTACACATTATTTCTTAAGTTTATTTCCAAGTATTTTATTTTTTTGTCATTATTGTAAATGGAGTTTTCTCTTCCTTTACCTTTTAACTGGTTATCATTTATACATGGACACATACACACATACACACACAATTGATTTTTGTATGTTAATTTTGTAGCCAGCAAACTTACTGAATTCTTTTGTTCATGTTGGTGTTGTCATTGATTCCATTGGGTTTTCCAGATATATTGTCATATCACCTGCAAATGGAGAGAATCTTACTTCTTTTCCAATTCCTATGCTTCTGTTTTTTTTCTTTGAATATGTACAATAATGCCTCTAGTATAACGTCAAATACTAACGGCGATAGTGGAGATTTTTGCCTTGTTCATTACCTTAGTGGGAATGCTTCTAGTATTTCTCCATTACAATCTCTCTCTCTCTCTCTCTCTCTACCCCATCTGTCTTTCTCTCTATCATTTCATTCATATATATATATAATATGTGTATATATATAAAAAAATGAAAGTTAAGGGATATCAATTAACTTATATATAATACTTTTATAGGAATGAATATTGAATTTTATAAAGGGAATTTTTGGCATCTGTGATTTAAGCTATGCATTTCTCACCTGAGAATTTTTAAGAACATTACAAATATTTTGCTATTACTCTACACTCCATAACAATAGCTTCTTAGATTGATACATGTTTTCTTAGAACCAACAATATTGAACATCATATTTTACAACCTTGAAAAACTTGATGAACAGGCTGGCTTTGTTCCCCAAAACTGTCTTATAATAATAATAATATCTTCCATTAAGTATCTTTTAATTGGCCCTTTATGTATTCATCAAACAGTGTTGAAAGGTAGTTTTCAATATTAATATTTTAAAGATACAAAAACAGAGAATTATAGAAGTAAAATTATTTGAACAAGGTCAAAAAGCTTGTTTGTGGAGGAGAGAGACCCTGACCCCAGGACAGGCCCAAAGCTCTTCCAGCCACATCATCCTAGGGATCTGGTACATGCTAATCAGCTGCCAGCAGAGGGCGCAATATTTCCATTAAAATGCGTTTTGTGTGGGACCCGTGAGTTCCTCATTCCAACCGTATTTGCTGATTGGAAAATCTTAGAATTTGTCCGAACCCCTTTATTGCAAATGACAGAACTGACACTAGTTCTTCCCAGTGTAGGTGAGAGGGTTGGCCTGAAAGCGGAGTGAGATCTTTTCCCCTAAGAGAACATATGGTATAGCCCAAAACAGACAAACAGCCTCTACTGCTAGACGCTTAAGATATCAAAGAACATAACACACTAATGAAGAGATTTCTTACCCTACTTGACCTTTCCGTCCTGGCCTGACCATCAGGCAACCTCATAGGTTTCTACCTTAATAGCCAAAGGCAAAATTAAGAACTTTTAAATTCAGTTTTTGCATTTAGAATGTCCAAGTCATTATTCTGTGTAGATGTTTTTCCATAGGGGCATTATTTCATATTCTGTGGGTTCTCCCAATATCCTACCCCAGTGAATAGTCTTGATTCCCTTGTAGAAAGTCCATTGACCAACAGACGTATGGGTTCATTTCTTGACTCTCAATTCTATACCATTGATCTGTATGTCTACCTTTATGCCCAATACCCCACTGTCTGGTGTGGGCTGAAATAGGGAAGTGTTAAGTCTTCCAACTTTGTTCTTTTTAAAGATTGTTTTGGCTATTCTGAGTCCCAGGAGAATAATTTTTTACATCTTTCCTTAGCTAGGGGAGTGTTTCATAAGGAGGAGAGAGAAAACCGTCCCAGGAGCAAAGACCTCTGAGTGATTGGCTGTCTTCCTGCAAGTCTCAGCCTGGAGTGTATCTCTTTTGCCATTAATGTTCCAGAAGGCATTTACAATACATTCACACTCAAGGAATAGTGTCCCTCTGGTATTTTCTGTATTGCACGCTTCTGTATAGAAACAAATAGGAGCAGAAATGGGGCAATAAAAGTCCTGTTGATCCTAGTTAACAATGATGCTCCAGGCTCATTACTAGTTGTTGACCAACAGGCCTGCTATTGGCATTAGGGGGCACTTGAGAGATCACAGACCCTGCCCTAAAGAAGTTCGTCTGGAAACCCAACCCAGGAGCATTACTTCAGTTCAGAAGTTGCCCTTAGTAACTCATGCAGCTTGTCAGCTTCGCTTCTTCTTAAATCATGGGAGCTTATTTTTCCAGACCTTTTGTTCATAAATACTTGGAGATTTAGAGTTAAATTTTAGCGAGTTTTAAAATTTTGATTTTCTGCACTTCCTCCTCTAGTCTTTTGTCACCTATTTTTGTTCTCTATGTTTATCCTTCAGCTTACTTTAGCTTTGCCATGATTTTATTAATACCTTTCTAAATTTAGGGTCTAGAGTCTTTACTTTTCACCCTGTCTATTCTTGACTTTGCAATGTATATTTTATCTTTTTTTTAAAATCTTTTTCTAAAATGTAGCCCTGATTTTTAACCTTCATCTATTTCTTTAACATTTTAGTTCCGTCTTTTTTAATCTTTCCTTTTTATTTTTAACCAAACCTATTACTTTAATTTCTGAATCATTCTTGACTCATTCCTTTTATTTACAATTTATCTTTTATTCTTTTAATTTAAATTTCTGTTTTTTTCTGTCTTTGTTTTTCTTTTTAAAATGTGTTCTCTTTTGTCCATAGTACTTTAAAAAAAGTTTTTTTAATTCTCAAGCTATAATGGTGGGCAGGGAATATGGTTCTAGAAGACACAGCTATGGTGAGGTCCACACCATGGACAGTGAATGTAGGATAGCTTTTTCCTTCTAGCTGTCTCTGTGCTTACTGCTCTGGCTCTGCTTAGCAGATCATCCATCTCCTTCGTGTTTTTCTCCAAAAATAAATGTTAATGGGGTTATGCCAGAGACTTAAGAATGACAATCCTTTCCCTTGGCTCTAAGCTTCCTACTTATGCTGGCCGCTTTCGGAAATATAGGAATGAGTGTCTCTTTGTAAGGAGTTACATGCTCTAAAACCTGTGGTCTCTGATTTATGTAACTATAGAAGGGGTGGAGATTGGGCAGAAAGTGCCTCTTCTTCCTCCAGCTTTCCCCCATTGCAGTAAACCATGTATCCCGCTGCTCAAACCAGAATCCCACAAGGCATCCATGCAAGTTCTTTCCATTCTACCTCCAAAATGCATCCTATATTTTCCCCTTCTCATCAACTTTTCATCAGCCCAGTAACCTGGGCTACTATCACATCATCCCAACTTTGCTTCTAATCTTGATTCTTTCTATTCATTTTCCATATAGCAGCCAACATGATCTTTTATAATATCAGATCATGTCACTCCCTACATAAAACCTATCAGTAGCTCTTCAATGTACCTCAAATGACATCAGAACTCTACCAGAGCCTCTGACATGTGACCTGGTCCCTGCCTGTCTCTTCCACCTTCTCTTGTTCCTTCAACCTCCTTCCTCACACTGATCCTTCAGTTTCGCGACCATGCCACGCTCTCCCTCACCTCGGAGCAGTTGTGCATGTCAATTCCTCTTTTAGGGTCACCTGCTCCCCTACTCTTTGCAATACTGGCTCTTTCTCATCTTTCAAGGACAGTGACCTGCCATCCCAGTTTTGCCCAGGACTAAGGGGACTCTTGGGATGCAGGACTTTTTTTTTTTTGAGACAGAGTCTCACTCTGTTGCCTGGGCTGGAGTGCTGTGGCATCAGCCTAGCTCACAGCAACCTCAAACTCCTGGGCTCAAGCGATCCTCCTGATACAGGACTTCTTGTTTTAAAAGCAAGAACATCTGAGCAAACTAGGTCTAGTTGATCACATACGTTCAGTCTCAGCTTAAGTATCATTTCCTCAGTTAGACTTTCCTTCCCTGTTATATCCAAAGCACATTCCTCATCTGACCCCTCTATCACTCCTCATTCAACAACCTGTATCCTGCACAGGGAGGACCCACTGCACTTTGGAACGGTTTTACTTTGTTTGTCTGTACTTGTTTTCTCCTTGTCTCCTTCTCCAATGCCTATCATGAGGTGCCATCATACCTGTCTTATTAGATCCTCAGTGCCTAGCTCTGGGTCTGGCATGCATTTACTAGGAAGGAAGGACAGAAATAGGAAGAGGAAGGAAGGAAAAGGGAGTGCCCTCAAAGAAACACTCAGGTTTACTTTTGTAGGGAGGCACATAGTGTTTATCCTTCCCACAAACCCCTACAGAATGAGGCAAACCCATTCTTCACAAGCCTACTTCCATGTGTGTGGCTTTTTTTTTTTTTATTAGATTCATGTCCATTTTCTATGAAGTTATTGGAAAGTTCTTTTAGCGGGTGAGTGTAGGCTGTGACTTTTCTTTGCTCCACTCCCTTTGTATTCCTTCACAGTGTCAAGGAGTTCCTGCAGAGTCATTTGATTTCTTTAAATGCAGAAACACATAAACCCCAAATGCCACCAGGGGCCAAGGCAGCAATACACAGGAATGAAGCAGGCCAGATGTAAGAAGAATTCACTGATGAAAGACATAACCAAACTTGCCTTATTTTTCCTGAACTATGGCATAAGCATATAATCTCCTACACATTTGTACATCATACAATATTGGAAATTTTGTTTTGAAGATGAAATGGAACACAAATTGAAAAATTAAATATTTAATTATCGTGAATGCTGTGTTAGCTTTTTTACACAACTTTTTTTTTATTTGTATGCATTCATGGGGTACAAGTACAATTTTGCTACATTGATATATTGCATTGTAGTGAAGTCAGGGGCTACAGTGTATCCATCACTGGACACAACTATATACATATAGAAAAGTGTTATTTCTTTATTCAGCTGATATAAGTGATCTAGTGTTCCTCCCAAGACCCCAACCTTTGGATGTCAGTAGGGGGAAAAAAGATTTAATATTCAATCTATTTCAAGCTTTAGACCAATCCAATAACAAAGTATTATTAAATATCAGCCTTTTGAGGAAAATGTTCATTACCTTGTATTTTTGCTGCCGTCTACCCTACTCTCGGTCAAAATGGTACCTGAGGGCAGAAGGAGTCATGTGATTTTGTTCAGAAGTCATGTGACATCTATTCTTCCATAATTGCTTTCTATGTGGTCTTATGTCTACAGAAGCATAGTTGGCTAATTCTGTCCCTGGCCTTTCTCCTGGCATCTACTGCTGTCTTACATCTGATGCGTGCATGGCCTCTTCTCTACGGCACAGTAATTGGTAGTGGTGTGGGGGTCCTCATGCTTATCAGGCCTACTCTTAGCTATTGCTTGCCTGTAAACCCAGATCTCTTCTAAGTCCAAGTAGGCTCACAGCTAGTCTCCCTCCAAGATCTGCTTGGAGGGAGCAGCCTGCTCCTGCCAATGGCAGGCATGATGACAAACCCCCTGGCTTTCAGTATGAAACAGAGAGGCCTGGAGTCTAAATCAGAGCTACTCTCTTCCTGGTCATGCCCAGCGGTTCTTTGGATTGTGCTGGTTCACCCCACATTGGCGTGGAGCCTCCACACAGGAGTGTCTTCCAAAATCTCAAACCATGAGCAGGAAAGCCTCTCTCTCTTCAACTTACCTAACTCCTCCTACTCTCCAGCCCACAGCTTAGAGGTGCAATCACAGCACATTTCTTCTATCCCTCCTGGTTCTTTCTCCCTGACTTTCCCACAGCCCCAGAACTGGAAAGGGCAGGTTCCCACCACCACCACCTCTTTCCAGAATCATCGCTTCACCATCTCAGTAGGAGTGTCTTCTGTACATTAGCTCTAGGGTCTGAGTTTTCAGGCCCCCCCCCAAAAGGAAGCTCTTTCCCTCTCACCAAGGACTGGATTTTAAGCCTATTGTGTTGCTATCCATCTCAAAGAATGTCAAAAATGGATTATTATCGTATATCACCTTATTTTCACCTCCACGTTGCCTCTGTGGATTCAAATCCCCCCAAGGCTGAGGGACATGGCCCTGCACTTTGAAAGGCACAGTAATGCTTCTTTGTTAAACGACATTTCTCTTTTAAATTTGTTACTTCTTCAATTTGGAGCTAAAATCTCACGCATTTTCTTCCTCACTAAGCCGTCACTGTCAGGTCTTGTGTTTCCTGTTACAGTTTACAATGCAGAATTTAGCCTTCAATACTTTAAGTAGGAGAGATATTTATTTTTATGCATAATGAAAACAACTGACAACAAATATAGGTACTTTCCAAATATGGATACAATCTTTGCACAATGGTTTTTATATCTGGGCTAGTCATTTTTAAGATATTTATAAATTTCTGCTCTTCCAAAATCACCGTAATTATTTTTAATGATCTTGTTGATCTAAGGTTAACTTCCATTTGTAGCAACTTTTCCACACTGTCAATATTAATTTAGACATTACAGAGTAAATAGTCTTAGCCCATTTTTGTAAAGTTTGAAATCAGAGAACTTTTTGAAATTTAGTCCTCAGCTTCACAATTATACTTCATACTGTGATTTCTATATTTGGAAACTGACTTCAATGAAGTAAAGTGGGTCAAATTATTTGCCAGTTGAGTTTCCTCAAGACACAATTTCACTAGGAATGAACAGATTGTATAATATGTTTATGTAACCACCTATGAATGCCCATGCAGGGATATAGTCAAAGTGCAATGAGTTAAAACATCAATTAAAGGAGCTAGTCTTTGATCCATTCTTCATGGCTATCTAAGGCAGGGATTTTTTTAATGGCAAAAAGCAAGTTGGACTTTTGTTTTTAAATTAGCATTTAAAAAAATCTCTTCAGCATTTGGCAGAACTAAGTCACTCAATTGCTGCTACCACATTATGCAGCCAATTTGTTAAGCAGAGCAAAGAACTCTCTGGGGATTAAGCGATGGGGCCATATTTAGTTTCCAGCAATACATCCTAGTGTTTTCCATATTTTATTTTAAAGGAAGAGTATCCCTAGTGACTCTGTAATAAACATATATATGTATTATATCCTTGCAAAATATTTTGGTTTTGAATTTAAATTTTGGAACAATTTCAGCATTACCACAAACCATTGCAGTAGCACAATCATTTTGATTGGTTTATATTAAAAAGTTCAAGATGTTTTGCAACCCAGGATTACATAAATAAAAAGAGATCCAAGAACTGAGCTCTGAGTCACTCCATCATCCAGAGATGAAGCCCGCAAAGGAGACTGAGAAGTGAGGTAGTGGGAAAACTAAGAAGTAAAGCGAAATTCTGCAAAAAGGAGGGAGAGACCAATGACATCAAGTCCTGATAGATGAAACAATATGACTATTGGGACCATTGGCTCTGATCGTCCACTGCTCCACCACTTCACTGCTGCTTTCATCTCACCTTCAATCTCCTTTTTCTCCCCCATCTCCCACTCACACTTTGATTTTGCCTTACTGGTCTTCTTGATGCTCTTCAAGCATCCTCACACTTTGCACTTACTGTTGCCTCAACCTCTCTTCCTTTAGGTCTCTGCCCCAATGTCATCTTAGTTGAGACTACTTCCCTGACTACCCTCCCTGAAAGTGTACTACTAGCCACAAACTCTCTACTCTTTATTCCTATCCTCTAACTTTTTAATGTAATAACTATCACCACATTAAAATTTACCCATTTATCAAATTTACTCATTTATAAACTCAATGAGATCAGCAACTAAAATAGTGCCTGGCATGTAGTGATTAATCAATAAATATTTTAAATGACTATTAACTGATTGAAGATAATGAATGAAAAACAATTGGCAAGAATAATTTTATAGTAACTAGATACAGCATAACTATTAATCTTCCAAGAAGGGTTAAAACCCCAGCTTTGACGAAGGAAATATTTTTAGAATCTGTAAAACAGATGTCTTGCAAACACCTTCCCCCTTTTATCTGGCAAGATATAAATGGCTACCTAAGAGCATTCTCTTCAAAGCTGTAGTATAGATACTTTTCTATTTTTTTCTATTCTCTACATACCCTCCAGTTAACAACTGTTTCTAAAGTTTCTGACTTCATTTTTAATAATTTAAAAAATATATGCTATATAAGCTTTTGTTTGCACACTAGTTAGTAGAATAATCACACAATAATCATGTCATATTACTTTATTTTTTCTATCTATGTTAATTTAAATTTTCTTCCATTTTAAATATTAATTTGCCAATTTAACTCTTTAATAAACTATATAAATATATATAATTTTATTTTGAGGTTTCACTTTTAAACTAACACTTCGATTGCTTTTAGAAATTTCAGCTTTAAAAATCCCTCAGGCTTTGTAAGGGAAAGTATACAAGGCACTCAAACAATTAGCATTTGCAGCCATCATCCAGGTGTCCAGATTGAGTAGAAAAGATAAATAGTGAACCCTCACATGTGCATTCCATGGACTTTCTAACAGCATCCCTGGCACCTTTGTTTCAGTATGACATTGAAACACATGAGCCAAGTCAAATAAGGGGACATTTGTAACTTGGATGACTCATTTGACAAAGACAAAAAATTCATAGGTAAATGTAAATGAAGAGGGGGTGAGGAGAATGTGAGAAGAATCACCTGTAAAAGAAATTGGAAGGTATTTTCCAATCTTTAACATGACAATGGCCCTTAGAAAACACCTACATAGAGAATGATTAAAATAGATGCATGAATGTATTAATGTGATGATAGCCACGTGAATGTGTGTAAAATGTACAAGCAACAATAGTATTAAGAGTAACAATAAATAACAATAAAATAGCAATAGCATTATTGTTACAATTTGAATGTGCCTTATTCTTTTGCCTTCTTGAAAATAAAAACTTAACCCATCTACCTGAATGGAGAAAATAGGGTAGAATTAGAATTGCTAATAGGCTGTAATTAGAGGTTTTAGTGGCTTACAACCAATAAGCATCTGTTGAAAGACTAAATGAATCAGTAAAATTAGAAAATTAGAGCCTCTGTCAAGCAATACAGTCCTGTCAACACCTTGAGATTCATTTCAGCCTTATAACTTCCAGAACCGTAAGCTAATAAATTTGTGTTGTTTTAAGGCATGAAATTTGTGGTTGTTTGTTACAATGTCAATAGGAAATATATAATAATTTTTCAAAGAAAGAATATACAATTAAATGCAAAAAGTACATTACTTTTAAGTGTATAGCTTGAACATCTGTCTTTCATGTTAGGGACAGAAAAACAAGTGAGAGGTAATGGGATGTTGGGGACAGAAAACAATAAGGAGGAAATGGTTGCAGAAAAATAAAAAGAGGGAACCATTATTTTAATCTTAAAGAATAGGGTAATTAGGCCATGGAATACTGACCACCAAGGAATGGAAAAATGCTATAAATGGTTACTGGAACATAACCTTTAAGTCATGTTCATACCTGGAAAGAATTCAGTCCTAATTATAACTAACCTTTACCTAAACATAAACTACTAACATATAAAAAGAAAAACATAGAAGTACACAGAGTCTTCTCCACTCTCAGAGACAGATCCGTTTCCCTCTCTGGAAACAAACTTTCACTTCACCCTCTTGCTCTTTACTCACAATAAATTCTTCATGCGTACCGTATCTGTCATCTCTCTTCATCTCCCTGATTAGGGTTGTGATTCCTCCAAGCCAGGAGCCCAAGAACTGGGGCAACACTTTCAAGTCCAGCCAAGAACTGAACGGTGACATTTCACATATTAATACATAAGTGATCTAACTCCCAGATCAAATTATAGAACATCTCAGCACTGTCCTATAAGATTCCCTCCTGCAACATCCCAGTTTGTACATCACACCCCTAACTAGAAAAAAAGAAATGTTTCTATACACTCATTCACAATACTTTTGACACCAAATGTGTGGGGTTTTCCCTCCTCTTAAACAATTCCCAAACTCTCCAGACCAACTAAGTGTCCCACAATTCAGTTATGACACTAACTACCCAGATTAGTGCAGACTCCAGAGGTTAAGAGCTCAGTCTCTCAAGACTCCCTCTCACTTCAAACACCAGCTGCAAGTCCCAAGTTGTCACCTGTGCTTTTGACCAACTAGCTACAAATTGGGGGTCCCCATGACCTCCTCCCCCTGGATTTGATAGTTTGCTAGAAGAGTTCACAGAAATCAGGAAAGTACTTTACTTACAATTACCAGTTTATTACAAAGGATACCACTCAAGACCAGCCAGATGAAGAGATACACAGGACCTCCGAGCTCCCAAGTGCTCCCTGGGTGCATCACCCTCCCAGCACTTCCATGTGTCCACCAACCTGGAAACTCTTCAAACCCAGACTTTTATGGATTTTCTGGAGATTCCATTACATTGGCTTGATTAACTAAATCATTGACCACTGGTGATTAAACTTAATCTCCAGAGGTTAGGGAGGTGGGGCTGAAAGTTCCAACCCTCTAATAACATGGTTGGTTTCCCTAGCAACCAGCCCCCATTTTCCAAAATTCACCTCAGTAACATAAACTCAGACATGGTTGAAGGGGGCTCCTTATGAATAACAAAATATGCTCCTCTCACCTCTATTGCTTAGGAAATTCCAAGGGTTTTAGGAGCTCTATTCCAAGAACTGGGGATGAAGACCAAACACATGTTTCTTATTATGTCACAAATCACAGCCGCCAAAAGTAATCACCATACTGACTTTTATAAACATTGATCAATTTTGCCTGATTTTAAGCTTCACATATATAGCCTCATATAGTATATGCTCTTTGGGAGCTGGTTTCTTTCATTCAACATAGTATCTATGAGATTAATTCATGCAAGTTAGTAATTTGAAATAAATCAGAATTACTTTTTATTCTTGGCAATTTTTATTACTCCCTTGCCCCTTCAGAGAAGGAAGCAAAACCCAGCTGCAAAAAAAAGAAAAAAAAAAAAAAACAAGGAAAGAATGTTCAGCTTTTCCTTCCAAAACAGGAAACAGGCTTTTGATGTCAATTTTAGAGATAATAGTTATAAACGCAATGTTTTCATTAGCAAGTGTCAGGTTTTACTGGGAGAAGGAAAGAATTTTGTGTTATCTGAGCCAAAGCTGGAGGACTAGAGCATAGAGTTCATTTAAAAAGTTAACTATTGGCCGGTGCGGTGGCTCAAGCCTGTAATCCTAGCTCTCTGGGAGGCCAAGGTGGGCGGATCGTTTGAGCTTAGGAGTTCGAGACCAGCCTGAGCAAGAGTGAGACCCCATCTCTACTATAAATAGAAAGAAATTAATTGGCCAACTAATATATATATAGAAAAAATGAGCCGGGCATGGTGGCACATGCCTGTAGTCCCAGCTACTTGGGAGGCTGAGGCAGCAGGATTGCTTGAGCCCAGGAGTTTGAGGTTGCTGTGAGCTAGGCTGACGCCACGGCACTCACTCTAGCCTGGGTAATAAAGTGAAATTCTGTCTCAAAAAAAAAAGTTAACTATTAATAGAAGCTGGGCATAGGTAGCACATGCCTGAAGTCCCAGCTACTGGGGAGGCCGAGGAGGGAGGTTCACTTGAGCCCAGGAGTTCCAGGCTGCAGCCAGCTATGATCACACCACTGCACTCCAACCTGGGCAATGGAGTGGGGCCCCATCTCTATACAAAGTAAAAAAATATAAATAAATAAATAAATTTAAGTTAACTAGACTTCCTTGTCTCTAATCATCCAGTATTTTTCCTTATAAGCCCCTAACAATTAGACAGACCATTCGCCACTGTTTATGAGTCTCTCTCTCTCTATATATATATATATACATATATACATATATTATTACCTTGGGCCAGTTCTCCTTCCACACAAAGTAGATGGCCAGGTATGCTACTCAATGCTCTGTCCACAAGGGAGACTGCTCTTTGGCACTGCTTTCAAAGCCAACCCTTCTGTCAGATTTGCATTGCCTTTTGCAGGCTTTATCTATCCAAATTCTGCTTCCTTCCTCTTTTATCTCTCATGAGATTATTCCCTCCCTTCTCAGCAAACCTCTCTCAGTTCTCATTCAGTCTCAGCATCTGCTTTCCATTGGACCCAGCTGAACTCTTTATACCTTCGGAGGCGTGCAGTTGTGGGGAATGGAGGCAGAGTTACATGCATGGGTAGGGTGAGGCCTTGTGTAGAGAGTTACAGTAACTGTTTCATATCCCAGGGCAGGTGATGACAGCTAAGATAGGAGGGATAATGCAGAGTGGGAAAGGATGAAAGAGCATAAGTTTTCTCTTCTACCCTTGAGAATTCTTGGAAAAATCCCTGAGGTTGCCAGATTTCCCATAGAAAGTTGTATAGGACTAGAGTCACTTTGAATGCCAAAGAAAAGGCTAGCTTTCAAAGACTGGAGAATTCCTGCTATAGTAAATAATAAACGAAACAATAGGTTTGAATGATACATGCAGGAAGAGTGGGCTAAGAAGAGAAAATATAACATTGATTAAAAGTGTAAAATCTGGGTTTGGATGTCATCTCTGCTATCCGAGTTGTATAACCTTGGCTAATTTACTTCACCCTTCTAAACCTCAGTGTCCTCATCTGTAAAAAGGTGATAATAAAAGGAACCATCTGAGAGGATTAGAGTGGGGTGGAAATAAAATAGTTCCTGCAAAATATTTAATACTGTTCCTGGCCCAGGCTACATACCATGTTTCCCTGAAAATAAGACCTACCCATAAAATAAGCCCTAGTAGAATTTCTAAGCATTTGCGCAATATAAGCCCTACCCCGAAAATAAGACCTAGTGATGGGCGTGGCTATGCAGCATATCTGCACAACCCATGCATTTTGTCTCAGAGCGGTAAAGCTATAAGCTACAAGCCAGTTCTCTACAATTCATTGTAGCACACTTCGGCATGAACAGTCTAGGACTACTGCTTTCCCTTTCTCGCCACTGCCCACCATTGTCTCTATACTGTGACTTCTCTCTTCACCCTCCTTCTGAAACTGCCGCCTTGAAGGTCACCAAACCTAGTGTTAGGGTGGGAACTCATAGTGTGGGCTAAGAAAGAATTCTCAACACAAAGATCAGAATAGTTTTTAAAAAAGAAAGTTTATTTTTACTTCACAAAGGGAGGGAGGGGTTTGGCAGGGAAGATAGAAAAGAGAAGTGCCGACCAGGAGGATAAGGGGCTTGGGATTTTTATTGGGATAAAGGGGAAAGGAAAAAAAAAAGAATAGTTATTGTTGCCAGCTGATAGTAGAAGGCATCTGTGAAGCGGCTATGTTTGTGTCCCCCCGCCCCCTTCTCTGTGAATCTGGCTTTATCACGGTCTTTCTTGGAATGTGGTCTGGTGGGAACAAGGGAGCATCATGCTCCTATCCGCTCAGTCCTTTCCAAGTGCTGTAAAAACAGCTTCTTAAAAAGAATAAGCCATAGGTGGTTAATCAAACAAAGGGGTAATTATGTGCTGATCTTTCCCTCCTTTTTCTTTCTGTTAGATAGTTTGTTTTTCTCTGTTATATAGTTTATTAGCAAGACTGTTCTTTCATTCCCCCATTGGCTTTGGTTAGAATTGATATTTTATCAATGGACTCAGAAACCAGGCTATTTGGATGGATGGTGGTCTGTTCTTATGTTACTGCTTCCTGCTGACTTACAGTTGTCCCTGCCTGAGAGTCCAGTTGAGGGTCATTAAGGGGGAGCAGCTGAAATCCATGGCCTTAAAAGCCAGAGTAGAGGCAGGATAGGGATTTCATGGGGAAAAAAAATAGCAAGGGCTTGAATTTGGCTTTGTATGAATGTTATTAAAGAGTCAAAAATGAGTGTTAAAAGCAGAGTCATTAGAGGTCCTATTAATAAAAGAGGTGTTAACCAAGAGAATCATGGCCACACATGGAGAGAAGAGTTCACAGTTTTGAAAAAGTTGTGGGGCCTCTTGGACTATAGGCAAATAGGGATGTTATAGAACACCAGTGATCGGAACTGGAAAGTTGCGTTATTTTTAGGGTTCCCAGCATGGGCAAAAGGGGAACAGGCCTGGTATTATTGAAGCTCATAGTTTTGGGGCTTCTGTTGAGTGAATCAAAGTCTGGTATGCAAAAGTCAGGGTCTGTTCTAAATGGCCCCTGTTTGTATAAATTGGGTAGTTTTTTCAGCTGAACTGCCTTTTCTGAGGTCTCAGCCTCCTTAACCTCAGTGCGTGTGACACTGTTGACCACATCCTTTTCCTTGCAGAGTCTGCCTTCTCCCTGGGTTTCTGAGACTCTTCTTCTGGAGGCCTTATCTTCACCAACACCTTTGCTGGCTCCACTTCCTGCTCCTTATCTCCACCCATGGGCCTTTCCAGTTGTCCTGACAGAAAGCTGAAAGTTTCTCAGTTCTACATATTCTCGTTTGGTGAACAAATCTCCTAGAACTCCACCTGTTACTTCTCTGCTCATGAGTCTAAGCAGATCCCTGCAGCCCCTGTCTCTCTCCTTCTCTTCAAACTATGTCCCAAGCCCTCCCTCACGCTGTGACTGTGCTTTTTCTGTTAAGGAGCTACTCTCCTCAGAGGATTGACAGTACTGAAACCATCTTTACAAATTGGTAAAGGGGTTCAAGGCAAGAACTGTGGCAAGGGCCTAGCCAAAAGTAAGGCACAGGCCTAGCTAAAAATAATCCCACTCACAACTGTCCCCCAAAGATATTTCAGACAGAAGACTATAAAAGTGACCATTTATACCAAATTCCTTAAGTAGTGGGGGAAAGGTCATATGCTACCATCCCTGGTACCTTCAAATGGGATTTTTTTCCCTATTGAAACACTGTCGAAATCAAGAGAAAACCGTCTGTGGATATTCTCAAAGAAAATATGAGCAAAATTCAAATCTAATATTAAGATGGAGATACCTTGGCTCATAATCTCCTTAAATGGAGTTGCCATCTGCTGTGGCAACCCTGCTTCCTTCAGCTCTTCCAGAAATGAGGCAGAGTGGGGTGATGGGGAGGCAGGGGCAGGGAAGGCTTGCTTCCTTGGTACCGACCTAACCTAGTGTTGGTTTATTCTCAGCGTGTGGATGTTCAGAGCTGTCTCTTTGCGGGGCTTTGGTGGGTTTTCAGAGACATCTCTCCCATCCCTGCACCCCACACCCTCCACCCACAGCGACATTCAGATGCACCCCCCCAGGAGGCCAGGCGGCCGGCCGTGTGTTCCCATGGCTGGCTGCCTGTCCTTCAGCCTCTGAAAATCCGGTGGTCTGTCCCTTGGTTGAGGGAACCGTACCCCTGTCGTCAGGAAGTCCTCTCCAGCAGGATTTTCAAAAACCCCGTGTGGCCGTCTCCTGCCTGTGCCCACAATCATAAGCACTCACACACGCACATCCGTGCACAATCCAGGAACACAGGCAGATTCCAGTGCAGCCATCTCTCCTTGCCTCTATCACAAGGGCACCGGTCAGCCACAGCCTCTGACCTTCAGGATGATCTGCCACCAGCCTCTGGGCTGCACTGTGAACAGAGTCTCCTTGAAGCGCCTCAGAGTCTACTTGGGGTGAAGGGATGCACCCTCCCACCACCCCCAGGGAGGGGAAAGAAAGATTCCATTACACTGCAACTGCTTTCCCCAGAGACATGATTTCTTTAATTTCCAATGGGCCTCTCCAAATTTTTCAACCTTTTTAGATCTTCCAGATGGGAGAAGCACTAACAGTTGCAGAACTGGCTTTTGGCCACCTCTTTGCAAGTCCCACATTGCTTTGAAGTGGGAGTACTTGTCACCTACTGTTCGGTTCTGGTCCTTCTGAGAGCTTCAGCTGAATAAAAAAAAAAAAGAATCTCATTTTAAAATCCTATTAAACTACCACATATTGAACATCCATGCTAGTGTCAGTCATTTGCTTACATTATCTTATTTAATCCTCATGTCAATGGTACAAGCCAGGTGGCAATGTCTCCATATTAATTACAGGGGCCTATGCAAAGCTTAGAGTGGTTAGTTAGGAACTAATGAAGCAGGTCTGGTATTTGACCTGCCTGTTGATTATGAGATATTAACTCCCTTCTGTAGAAGGGGTAGAAAAATCCAGAATCATTTAAAATTATTCAACTCCAGCAGACTGATCTTCTGCTAGTGTCTCATGCAGGCACCCTTGTCTAAACACAGAGCAAATAACACTTTCATCTCAACGTGAGCTCTCCAGCCAACCCACCACCCTTGCATCGCTCTGGCCTTGCTTGGGAAGTTGGTTCGGCTTTATGGATTTGCACACATCAGAAATCTATTTCCTCTGAGGTATCACTCAGAGGGAGCTTCTCCAATTAGAAAACACTTTGACTAAAGAACACCCAACTGATCAGAACTCCAGAATACCAGGAACTTTCTTTTATATTTCATTTCTAACACATTGACTGCCACACAAAAAAATCAGAAACTTTTCCTTGGGCCATAGGGTTTTATTACAAAAATAGAATAAAAACTTTGAGTGTAACATAAAGATAAACATACATAGAAAACCAAAATTTATTGACTTTTATTCATTTAACCCATGTTTTTAGAATTAAATTATCAATATTCATTGTAACAATAAGAACATCAGCAAATAAGATTTTATATATGCTTCATGTGGCCCTGGGGCCAAAACTAGAGTGAATTAAATATAACTCTCATGGCAGTTAATGTGTTAAAATGAAGAGGCAGGCCAGGCGTGGTGGCTCACGCTTGTAATCCTAGCACTCTGGGAGGCCGAGGCAGGCAGATTGCTCAGGAGTTCAAAACCAAAAACTTGCTCAAAGCCTGAGCAAGAGCAAGACCTTGTCTCTACTAAAAATAGAAAGAAATTAATTGGACAACTAAAAATATATAGAAAAAGTTAGCCGGGCATGGTGGTGCATGCCTGTAGTCCCAGCTACTTGGGAGGCTGAGGCAGCAGGATTGCTTGAGCCCAGGAGTTTGAGGTTGCTGTGAGCTAGGCTGATGCCATGGCACTCTAGCCTGGGCAACAGAGTGAGACCTTGACTAAAAAAATAAAATAAAATAAAATAAAGAGGCAGGCAAGGGGTCAAAAAATCACCAATTGGGTAACACTGTTGTACACTATTTGGGTGATGTGTACACTAAGAGCCCTGACTCCATCACTATACAAGTCATCCGTGTAACAAAAAAACCGCTTGTACTCCCCTAAATCTATCGGAATTAAAAATTAATTAATTAATTAAATTAAAAAAAATAAAATAAAGAGGCAAGTCACAACAAAGTAGGTCAATGTGAGAGATTTGAGTGTAGAGGAGTGTTTAAGAAAACAACTTCCTCCTCATGGTCTCTTGACTCTGTTTATATGCAGCTCTTTCCCTTCCCAGTTCTCCCATTTCCTCCTCCCTCCTTGCACAATAAGAGCGGCTGCCCAGAAGGAGCCCGCCAGTGAAGCAAGACCCTCAGTCAGCAAAGAGAATCTCAGGCAGCTTCACGACACTTCCTATGAAGGCAGGAGCCTGGCCTTAGGGCGCCCGACTAATACTCCGTTAGAAATCTCAGCCTGAACATCACATCCCCAGAGCATTCTGGTGTATCCAAATTTTACTCTCAGAGGTTGCTCCTGTCACCAGAAATGAGGGATGGTGCTTTAAATCCTGCTGGCTTCTCCTGGGCCAGCCCGTCAAGGCTGCCAAGATCTGGGGACTCAGCAAAGAAAGGATGAGCAGCTGCTCACACGACAGGGCACTTGGGAACACACAGCCTCTTGTGTGCAAAGCACGGCTTTATGGGGAATACAACTGCCATACAATACACGGAATATATTACTTAGAATGTACAGTTTGGCAAGTTTTACTTATGTACCTGTAAAACCATTGCCACAACAAAGATAACTGGACAAACCCCTCCCTCTCAGAAGTTTTCTTTTTCCTTTGTAATTCCTCCCACCTGTTCCCTCTGCAGTCTTCCTCATCCCCAGGCAACCGCTGGTCTATTTTCCATCACCATAGACTAATTTGCATTTTCTAGAATTTTATGTCAGTAGATCCGCAGTATGTACTCTTTTTTATCTGACTTTGTTCACTCAGCACACTTGTCTTGAGATTAATCCATGTTGCACTTACCAAAGGTTCATTTCTTTTTATTGCTGAGTAGTATAACACTGCATGAGTATAGACAATTTGTTTCTCTGTTAATCTTATGTTGGATATTTGGATTATTTCCTGTTTTTGACTATTATAAATAAAGCTGTAATGAACATTCATGTGCAAGTTTTGTATGGACGTATGCTTTCATTTCTCTTGGATATATACTTACGAATGGAGTGGATGGTGTATGTTTAACTTCTTAAGAAACTGTCAAGCTGTTCTCCAACAGCTTTACTTTCCCACAAGCAGTGGGCTTCAATTCCTCTAGACCCTTGCCAACACTTGGAATAATCAGTTTTTGTAATTTTGGACACTCTGATAAGTATGCAGTAGTATCTCATTGTAGTTTTAATTTGCATTTCCCTAATGACTAATGATATTGAGCATCTTTCCGAGTGTTTATTTTCTATCCACACATCTTTGGTAAAGTGCCTCCCTTCCTTTCTTTTATTATATTCTTTGTTTTCTTGTTATTGACAAAACATGGGACTTTTGATCATACAACTGCGATCACATAGTTTTTTTCTTATATATGCACCCAGTACCTATCATGGGCAGATTTAGGTTTAAAAAGTTTTAAGTACACACACAAGTGCACAAGTACACTATAAATAGACACAGACATATTAATCAGCTCAAGAAAATGTTTTGCAATATAATGTGAGAGGAAAAAAAAATGTAATGTTAGATGAGCCTCAAAACCAATATCAGCAGGGCACAGCTACTTGCACGGCTATATCTGACCACAGAGGATTCCTTTTAAAGAAAGAAAAGCCTGCAGTATTTGGGCTGGCTGTGGCCTAAGGGGAAATGTTGCTGCAGCTGATAGGGCAGGAGTGGTGGGCAAAGTAAGCAGGGGGTTCCCATGGCAACAAGGTAGCCCACCAGAAGGTGGTATCGACCAAATATACCCACAACAGAGCACAGCGCTTAAGTGTATGGATTCAAAATCTCCTTCAACTACCAGCCCAAGACTCTTGGACAAACTGATTAACCTCGTTTTCTTCATTTGTACAACGGGGATGAAGCTGCCTCACATGATTGGTGTATAAATTAAGAAAGAAATGTGTGTGGTGTGTAGCAAAGTTCCTGGCACTCATAGTCGGCACTAGCTAAACTCCAGCTGATAACTACGAAAGGAAAGTTTAACATGAGGGTTAAGAGCGTGAACTCTGGGACCAGCCAGAATGAGCTAGAACACTGACTCTAACGATTCCCAGCTGTGTGACCTGGGACAGGTCACTTCAATTCTCTTTGTGCCACAATATTTTCATCTGTAAAATGGGAATAATATGGCACAAATTTTCCAGGGTTGTTATGAACTTTAACTGAGTTCTTATCTGCAAAGTACCTGGAATGATGGTAGCAGACAGAAAGGGTTTACTATTACAGCTGCAGAGAACTCCCCAAGCTCAAGTCAGTGTACTGTGGAGATATTTCAGGTTCAGTTTCAGACCACCATGTAAAGCAGATATTATAATAAAGTGAGTCACACAAATTTTTTGGTTTCCCAGTGCATATAAAAGTTATGGTTACAGCATACTGTAGTCTACTAAGCGTGCAATAGCATTATGTCTTAAAAAAAAAAACAATGCACATACGTTAATTTAAAAATACTTTTTTGATAAAAATGCTAACAACCATCTGAGCGTTCAGCAAGTCATAATCTTTTTGCTGGTGGCGGGTCTCGGCTGTATGTTGAGGACCCTCCTCTGGCTTAAGGGAATGTTGTGGCTGGTTTGATCTTATATCCAGACCACTAAAATTTTCTCCATATTAGCAGTAAGGCTGTTTCACTTTCTTATCATTCATGTGTTCACTGGAGTAGCACTTTTAATCTCCTTCAGGAACTTCTCCTTTGCATTCACAACTTGGCAAACTGGCCCAAGAGGCCTAGCTTTCAGCCCATCTCAGTTCTCAGCATGCCTTCCTCACCAAGCATAAGCGTTTCTAGCTTTCGATTTCAAGTGATAGACTTGGGACTCTTCCTTTCATTTGAACACTTAGAGGCATCCCAAAACAATTATAATAGTAACATCGAAGATCACTGACAGATCATTGTAACAGAGATAACAATAATGAAAAAGTTTGAAATATTGCAAGGATTACCAAACCATGACACAGAGACATGGAACGAGTACACACCGTTGGACAAACAGTGCTGATGGACTCGCTCAGCGTAGGGTTGTCACAACCTTCAATTTGTAAAAAACACAATACCCGAAAGTCCCAATAAAGTAAAACATGATAAAACAAGGTATGCCTGTATAAGGAATCGCTCTTTACTGTGACTAGTAATTACTTCATTCCAGCAACTTGTTATAGAGCATCTACTCCGTATGAGCACTGAAGTAGGTATTAGGAAGGATTGCAAAAATATTGGAAAGCATGAATCCTTTTCTGACCCCCAAAAGCACAAAGCCTAAAACAGAAAATAGGGTTGATGATGTCAGCTAACATGGTATGTGACTGTGGCTAAGTGCCTGGGACAAATAGATGGTAGAGAAATTCAGAGGCAGACAGTCTACATGGAAGCGTAGGGAAGTACAGACAGTGAGGGGGCGCTTCTTGGACCTTCAAGAAGAAATGAGAGAGCCAGAGAGCCAGAGCGCAGAGTGTTCTAGGCCATGGGGATTGTGTAGGCAAGACAAGGATGCAGAAACGCGACAGTCCTCCCAAGTACCACAGAGAGGCCGGTATGGCTGGAGTGAAAGGAGGACAAAGGAGAAATCTTTTTGTAAAGGTAGGTTGAGGCCAGTTTATAGAGGACCTTAAATGCTATGCTATCGTATCAATGTCCAAACTGTGAGCAGTGGAGAATCAAGCGATTTATTAGCAGTTTTTAACTTTAAGGTTGGTAAAACTTACCCATCTATTTTTTGTTTAAAAAGCAACAATGCAAATATATAGGCCCCACTGCAAAATTAGAAATTCAGAACCCCTGAAGTTGGGGTTCAGGCATGTTTAATTTAACAAATTCCAGAGGCAATTCTGACATAGAACAAAAGTTGCAAACCACTGCCATAGAGTCTGGATTGCCATGAGTGCCTTTCTATGGCAGACCAGTCAGAAGAAAGGAAATTAGAATTGGTTGAGAGCTCACCTATGCCAGGGGACTCACAAGTATTATTTCATTTAGTGCTGACAACAACCCAATGAGAAGAAAGTTATTGTTTTCACTTTAGAGACATGGAAACTGAGCCTTAGAGATGTCGAAAATGCAGTAAGTCACAGACCAGGCTCCGAGACCACTGCCTTGCCGGCTGTATCATGTGACCTCCTTGCGAACACCTGCCTGCATTTTCTCCTTGAAACTTACTGCCGCTCAATTTAAGTAGCAAATGTGGTATCACGAAAACTCCTCCCATCCTCTTTTCTCTTCTCCAGTGATGTCTAAATTTTACCTTCCCTTTGCCCTGAAACTGAGCCAAAACCCCTAAAGGCTATAATTTCACACTTAGGGTTTTTTTTCTTCAAAATATTAAGGGAATACAGATGTTTTTGTTACATGGATACCTTGTATAATGCTTAAGTCAGGGCTTTTAGTGTGCCCATCACGAGAATAGTGTTCATTGCACATGATAGGGAAGTTTTTACCTCTCGCCCCCTCCCACCCTTCACCCTTCTTGGTTTCTAATGTCCTTTAAATCTCCTTGTGTGCATGCGTGTCCCTCATTTATCCCCCAATTATTGGAGAGCACATGTGGTGTTTGTTTTTCCATTCTTGAGATACTTTGCTTAGGATGATGGTCTCCAGTTCCATTCAAGTTGCTACAAAAGACATTATTTCATTCTTTTTTATGGCTGAGTAGTACTCCATGGTGTATGTGTGTGTGTGTGTGTGTGTGTGTGTGTGTGTATACATATATACACACCACATTTTCTTTATCCTCTCATGAATTGATGGGCACTTAGGTTGATTCCACATCTTTGCAATTGTGAATTGTGTTGCAATAAACATTTGAGTGCAGATGTCTTTCTGATAAAATGACTTCTTTTTCTTTGGATAGATACCCAGAAGTGAGATTACTGGATCAAATGGTAAGTCTACATTTGTTTCTTTGAGGAATCTCCGTACTGTTATGCATGGAGGTTGTACAAATTTGCAGTCCCGCCAACAGTGTATAAGTGTTCCTTACTCTCTGCATCTACACCAGCTTCTGTTGTTTTTTGACTTTTTAATAATGGCCATTTTGAAAGGGGTTAAGGTGGTATCTCACTGTGGTTTTAATTTGCATTTCCCTGATTATTAGTGATGTTGACTATGTTTATTTTTTTAAACAAGCTAAATTTACTTTCTCATAACTTTATTTTTCTTCTGCTTTTTTTTCTATAATGTCTTCCAATATACCCTACAGTTTTGAAACTCCTTGTTCAGAGCAGAACACAAAATGAAATCTGAAATATTAAATGATTACATTTGTGATTTTTTTTTACCCTATGGCTGAGAAGTATTTATATCAGGCTTTGCACAAGGTCCAAAGGAAACGATATTGGTGCTTTGTTCAGCTTACTACCAACAAGCACTGAAAAACTGTTATTCTAATCTAAGCAAGTTCCTCATTTTGCTTTTGAAAACCATTCTCTGTGGGTAGAATCTTAGCCACTGTGTGTGTATGTGTCTGTAGGTGTCTAGAAGAAAAACATCTCTTCGTAAATCAATACTAAATCTCCACCTATGTGTAAGCTTCTTACTTCACATGCCTACTTCTATTTTTTTTTCAGTTTGAATGCTTAATTTTTCTATCTTATTATCAGTTGCATGATGCAAGAAGACATTCTCCTCCTTTATATATACTTTCTTAAATCCTCCACAACATATTATTTTACAATTTGTTTTTCCCTCACTCTAGATTGGAATCATGAGTAAATGTTGTTTATTCTTTCTTTTCAGATTCAAATGCAATTGTCGGTTTGTACACCTTTATCCATATCACTAGGTGTAATGTCTGTCACTTTGGGGCTCAGACTCATGTGGATTAGCCTATTTCTGTGCCTAAAGGAGCCTAAGCTTGATTTCTAAGCCAAAAAAGTTGAGACATAACATCTATACCTATCCTCTAAATATCTACTTTGGCAGATGAGACCGTCATTCCATCAAAAAGAATTGATTGCCCATGTTTTGAAGCCTTAATAATGCTTTGAATACTTGTCAGGCCACTGTGAGCAAATGTGCAAATTATGTAATGCAAGCCCCAGGGGACAACAGCCACCTAGCCTACAAGGCAAATAGTGCTGTCTGGACTTAAGCAGTGCACATCCTGCTCAACCACACATAACGGCCCTTCGGTAGGAAACTTATTTTCCCCTAATGTAAATAGTTTTCTGTATCCTTAATGGATACGAAAAAAAAAAGTCAAATTATTTAGATGACTCGAGTGATGAAAGATGGTTTTATCTTTAGTAAATAAATCGGAGTTTTAGAAAAGGAGAGTCATTAGTGGTAGGCAAAACAGAGTCATCACACCAAAAAGGCACTAAACACAGTCCTATTTATTTCAAAACATAAGGTTAACACGATATTAATAAATATTTTTAACACTGAATGTAGAAAAACTATTGTGCATATTCTATGAAGACAACCTACTAAAGAATCAGAGAAAAAGATAGTCCTTTACCTTCAGGCCATTGATAGAACAATCTGGGAATAGGACAGCCTCAGGAATGTTGCAGGGGGATTGAGAGCAGGAAAGAGAGGAGGTGATAAAAACCAGGAAAATTTTTCTATTCTCCTTTCCTTACTGGGGCCTTAAAATTAAAAATCTGGCATTGCATTGGAAAAGTACACTTTCACACACATATGTGGTTCTATGTGCACTTTCTTCCTCAATTTTGGAGAAGAATCACTAGTTAGTGGTCAGGGTCAAAACTGTAAACAAGTTCCCAATTTCAATCTAGGCCCCCTAGGACCCAAGCAGGAGCTGCTACTGCTGATGCCCCAAACTCAGGCACAGCCACCAAATCCTCAGTGGAAAACAGAGGGTGCGGCACCATGCTGATGGCCACCAGCAGCAGCTCTGCGCAGATCCGAGTCCTTTGAGCACCATCTTTGTGAGCCTGTCTGTGAGCAGCCCCACCCCCCCCCCCCCCCCCCCCCCCCCCCCCCCCCCCCCCCCCCACCCCCGCCCCCCACCCCACCCTCTGTAGCTGCCCAGGCCCCTCAGCCGTGGAAGGAGCCTATCGAACCATTTTTTCTGTAAATCTCAAATAAAACAGAACCTCACAGATGTGGGGGCCCCTTGCTGATTATAATAAACAGTAGAGACAGGCTCCAGGAAGGAACAAAGGGAGACCCCTCTCAGATCAGCCTCAAGTTCAAGTCCAATACTCCCCCCCGGGTCTTTTTCCCACAAGACATAACCTTCCCAGTAGTAAAAAGCAATAGAAGGCATCACCCTAAAAGCCACCACTGCTCCCAGGACGTTTCTGGGTCAGGCGAGGAGGAAGAGAGCACACCTTCATTTTGTTACATGAGCTTATAGCTTAGAGTAAGTGGAAGGCAGCTAAAGAGAACAAAAGAAGTTTATATCAAGTACTCCTAGGACAGATCAGCAACAGTTTCAAAGGGAAGAGTTGTCCCAGGTTCTGGCACATTTGAAGACAGTCGAAGGCCAAGACTTAACCAAGGAAGGACGCCTGCAGGACAGCTAGATACACTTGCACTTCCTTGGGTATTAGAATCACAGGGTATTTTTCTGAAAGCTAAGGAGGACCTCAGGGATCTCCTAGTGCAATCCCTTCACTTTCCAGAAGAGGCCCTGAGGGCTGGAGAGGGTAAGCAGCCTACAGAGGCCACACAGCTTGTTCTGTCCATTTGGGGGCACAGAGAGGGCCAGAGAGGCTGCAGTGAGCAATGCGGTGCAGGGGAACCTTGTGCCAAGTGGTCAATCACATTTGTAATCCTGTGCAGATGAAAACTTCCCATCCTAGGCCCTTTCTGTTGACTTGTCACAGCAGTGGGCTGGTGCTGGACCGAGCTCATCCATGGACTCCCCTCAGGAGGGGCTGCGAGTGCAAGCTGCCCTCACTTCCCAGTCCGGGAGGCCACCTGGATGGCTCTGATCCAGTCTATGCGCTCCTTGGGGGTGGCTGCTTGCAAGAAATAATGCACTTCATCTGCCGTGATGATCTCAAAAAGGTTCTCTTCCTCACTCTTCTTGCCTGGGGAAGAAGAAAGGGAATGGCAGTGCACACAGACAGCAGAAAGGCCACTTGCTCCACCCTCCTCGGCAGGTCATTCAATCTCTTTTCTCCCAGTGTTCTAAGGAAATTAAATATGTGGTTTTCAAACATACTGTTTTATGACTATAGAATAATTCATTGCATAATTATATATACAGCACAGTGTAATAATAGTGTGTGTCTATTTTTAAGAAATAAGTAAAACACCCAAGGAGAAACATTTTCTTTCTTAGTTTATAATCAAACTAACTTTCTCATCTCTACATGCCAATAGTGTTTAGTGAGCAACCTCTAATAGTGTCCAATGGGTACCTTTCCTGTGTTCATAATATAAACCAGGGGCTGACCTTGAAATCTATCTGTCTATATCTATATCTATATCTATATAGAAACCAAACAAAACCAGACCTGCCACCAAGACCACAAGTATAGCTTGAACTAGTTTTTATGAAGGGCTAACTTAGATCTTCTGCTGACAGACCAAAAGGCAATAAACTGGCCAATACTGTGACAAGACTTAAAATGTCACAGATCAAATTAAAAACATCACGCTTCCTACCCTAAAACTAAAGCATAATTCTCAGGGGCGAGGTATGGGGGTGGGCAGATTTAAGCTTGGTAAAAAATCTAGATTTTGCAGCTGTGGTGCTTTCCTGCCTACCTCTGTCACACCATAAATGCAAGATGGCAAGTATTTGTATGTCAAAAGCACATCTCCCCAGTGACACCATTTCTCCCCAGCTGCTGAGAATTCAGTCTACACCCACACATTTATTCCACGCACCAAATCATAGACTTGTGACCTGAGGTCATCTAGTTCAAGAGCCTCACTTTTAGAGCAAGACCTAAGATCCAGAGTAGTGAGGTGACTCACTGAAGGGCGTGAGGCTCGCTGGCCAGCACGGCCTGACTGGAGCCCGGGTGCTCTTTCCTCTCCCCACACTGCCTCACAGCACAGAGCTACTTTTGTTGCAGGAGAGTTCCTGGTCTGGACATGTGAAAGACTTCCTTTAAGAATGACGTGCTGCACTACAGGTGTCAGCCAGTTCTGAAGTGATGGGTTTTCTGAGCTCTGCTCATGGACTTACTTGAGGCATCCACAAAGCCACTCCAATGCCCCAAGGCCTGGACAGCCCAGGCAGCAGTTGGGAGAGAATAAATAGGTCTTGGTCTCTCTTAGTTTCCAGACAGTAAATTAATTCGTGCTTATGCTGACTGATGGATGGATGGCTTGATGTTGGCTCAGGATGTTCAGGGGCAGGAGGAGACCCTGAGCAGACACACCTCTCTCACACAGAAACTCATCTTACCATCGGGGTTGCTCTCCACTGACGTCACCACGCAGCCTCTCAGGTGAATTGCTCCCAGGGGATCTTCCCCCTAAAGGAGGGAAGAGTTGTTCGTTATGTTTGCACAATAGAGTATACAGATATACCTTTTCCTGTCGGTGCAAAAGCCACACAGACTCTGGTATAGGTCGGGGACCCCAAGATAAATGAAAGCAGAAGGAGATTGAAGAAAACTCCTTCTAGATCCTCCACACTCCACTTCCGTAGGGCCAGGAGGCTGCATGAGAAGGCGCGAGTCAATCTGGGCTTCCATCTGAAGGAAAGTGGCAGGGGAGGTGGAGAGGCTCGCGTCTCCCAGTAAGGAAGAGCTGTGTGTCTCCAGAGCTCTTCAGCCCTGTGCACGTGACACAGCAGTATAAACGTCACAGGAGGGGGTCTAAGGGCCCTGTGCTGCAAGCAGAGGCTGAGGACCCCACCCAGACAGAGCTATCTTTACGCATTGCAGGTGGCTCATTTTATTGAGGAGAAAGCCCTCTTAAATAATCAGCAGCCCTGGGCCTGAACAATGCTTCCATCCAGCTTGGCCTGGATGAGGAATGATCACATTTTTGCATAAGGAGAATATTGGACTGATTGAGCTCTCCTGAAAATAACAGATGGGTGCAAACAAACAAACAAACAAACAAAATATGTTGAGTTGACAAAATAAATTATATAGTGATATTTTCTTCCATCCCTGACCTTATGCTGGCTGCAATGACCCAAGATCTCAGATCTTTGCAGCGAAAGGGGGTAGGAAAAGGCAGAGGAGGATAAGAGTTTGTGTTTAAGATCACATAAGAGAGATAAGAGAGAAAAAGTGGGGTGATGAAGAGGAAAAGGGGATATCTACAGCGTGGAAGGGGGAATGGAAAGCCCAGCTCAGAAATGCAGTGGAGGCTCCTACTGGAACGGCTTCGTCAGCCGCGGAATCTCACCCCGGCAGGGTCATAATAGTGCAGGTAGGCGGGGTCTTCTCTCAGAATGAACTTCCTCACTTTCCAGTTTTTCCTCCTGTGCCCCTATATCCAGGATCGACATAAAAAAAAAAAAAAGGGAATGATGAGTGCCTAGCATCACTCCGTATACACACTGCCTACATAATAAGTCTCTAATGAAGTGAACAGAGAAAGAAAAGATGAAATACTAACTCTGACCCATGTCTGTCAAGGAGATAGCACTAACATCAATTAATAATTTAGATATTATTGTGTGAGACGAATGGATTGAACTATTTCTAATGATTGTCTTCCAGTTTTAATATGATGCAAGACAGTACTCTGTACAATGTACTATGTTAGGAAACATAGGGAACATAAAGGGGTTTAAGACATGGCCCTGCTCTTCAAGGAACTTATGATCTATGTGAAAATATAAAATAGCATATGCCCAAGTTAAATAAGTGGTATAGATAATGGGTTTCAAAGACATTAAGTGAGAGAGATGTAATTGTGGGCTTTACATGTCAAAGACAACCTCATAAAACCTGCATTTATCCATACGGGACACAGAGGATTTAGATGGGTGAGACAAAGGTGGGTGGGAAGACTATTGAGAACACAAACGTGTAAGTGAGAATGCACGAGGCACATTCTGACATTGATGAATAAGAGCAAAGTCTGGCCAGAATGGAGCATCACGAGGAGTAGCAGAGGCAAGGCTGGAACAGTGGAGAGGGACTTAGTGAAAATAAAAGGTAGCGGCTGTTGCTGATGGCTTTTGAGTAGGATTACATTTTAAGATGGTAATATGGTGACAAGACATAGGATGGACCAGCTGGTTAGATGAAAGGAAAGCCAGGGGAAAGATGACAAAGTAAAAAGGACGCCATTAGGGAACAATGGCAACAATCCAGGCATAAAATTATTAGGAGTAAACTTTAGGGAGTAGCAGTAGAAATGGAAACAAGTGTGGCTGTAACAGACATGATGAAAAAAGAAGAATAGGACTTGACCTTTCCCCATAGGATTAGACGCTGGCGTTGTCTAGGCTGTGAGTTGTAAGGGCAAGATTTATGTCTTGCTTATCTTCACTCCCCAGTGCCCAGCACAGAGCCTGGCACAGGAAAGCTGCTTCCTATCTGTTTGTATTAATAATTGCCATGAATTACCAAGTTATTTCAATTAGCTTGTAGCAGTTTTAAAATATCATGGTGAACCTGATTTTATGATTTCCCACAAAAAGTTCAAATGACTTCAAATCCAGAAGCCAAAAAAATTATGAGATTAGAAGATACATAGTTTCTATTTTGCCAGCATGAAGAATACTATTTGCCATTTTTTTAAAACACCCCACATTGACAGGCACACATATAAATTTTCCAACATTTTTTATTGCACTTGTGTTGAAAGCAATGAAATGTGTGGTTTGAGCAAACAGTGCCTCCTTCATGAAGCCAGACCAGAGGAGTTTAAAGGAACCTTTCAGGAATGGGCCTAAGTTCTTTGGCTAAATATTTGGTGAAGAAGCTCATTGCCAAAGAACCTTTTACTTGCCTGAAGTACGGAGCCAGGAACCCCATAAAGTCATATGCCAGGAGAGAAAATATTTCTATCTGCTACATCATGTCATGACATTCATTTCATGAGCATTTCCTGAGGAGTTTTAAGGAATGCATGTGTCCCTGGGGTTTCCAAAAATTGTTGCTGAACCTTCAAAGTCATCTACTTAGATTTGACTTAATTCACTCTACAAGTGTCTATTGCCTATTACAAAGAAGGATGCTAAACTCTGAAGCAGATGCAAGAAAAACATATATAACACATTGTCCCTCTCCCTGAAAGAATCTATATGGAGATATTAAACAAATACACACTTTATGCATTGTCATAGCAGAAGGAATTACATAAAAGGGATTATATTGAATATAATCCAAGATCATTCATCCTCAAACTTGCTACATTTGCCAAGTAGAATTATTTCCTCCGGGATGAGAGAAGTGGAAAAAGAGGAGGAGTGGATGGCCTCCAGCTGGACACAGCTATTTCCCATCTGCGCGGTGTGGAGCACAGGTGTCCTTTTTCATAGTTGTAAGCCTTTTGTGGAGGTTAACCACTCCCAGGTTGGTTTACTTTTTGTGGAACTTAAGTTTTACAATTTTTCAAAATTCCCTCTAGTGATTCTGATATGAACCAGGGTTACTAACCACTGAGCTAAGAGATTACAAACATTAAAGGGAATGTCAATTCAAATAGGAAAGGTTTTTGGTCATCACCCCCTGCTAAAAAAAATTAGAGAAAAGAATACCATAAAAGAACAAAGTTGCTGAATGCACATAGATTTTTGAATTCTTCATGTAAAAAGGAAGCTTCTAAGGATGACTATTTAAATTATTGTATTTTGATCATAGGATAAATTAGCTTTTAAGAAAACAGCTAGCTCAGGTTCTAGGTGATTCACACATCAGAATCACTTGGGAGCTGTAAAAATCCAGACCCTGATTTAATTTTCTTGGGATGTAATTTTAACAGTTCCCTGGGAGATTCAAATGTGCACCAACTGGGCTATCGAAGACTAAATTGAACCTGTCAAAGGCCATGTAAAGGAAGGTAAAGGAAAACAAATACATAAGTTTACTTCCTGTCCCCATTATCTTTAAAACACATGCGGACACCCATTACTCACATCTACTTTTTGACCATCCAGGGTCTCCAGCAACTGGGCTACTTTGCACGACATGGCTCCAGTCCAGTCTACACTTTACCCCTTATTAAAACTTATCCTCAGCTTTCAAAGAGCCCCACTCCAAATTAGAGCTTCTCCAATCAACTAATTCAAGATAGCTCATAACAATATAGAATTATGGAAGGAATCAACTAAATAAGGAGATAATGAAATTGCCTCCCAAGTTACTCTTGTCTTAACACCCACATTCTAGCACCTGCAATCAAAGAACAAGGACATAGGGCTGTTTGGCAGAACCAATGGGGAAGCTGGAGGTGGGCAAACTCTGCCCATGGGCAACTGCCAGAGCCTTCCCTATATAAGGCTGGCCCTGCCCCAGGACTTTCCTTTAATCTAGTTAGCTGGTCACTCTGTCATAAAAAGATATTAGGATAGTCCATCAATTTTTTTCTAAATCCTTGCTGTAAATTTCTTAGGATACTGTTTTCTTAAAACCTGATGTGAAGGTAAGTTTTCCATTGTAATGCGTCACATGCTGGTGAAACTCAAAATCCACGGCTATACCTGCTCTCAACTAGCCCAAAGTCTCTCTTTGTAAATGTAAATATATGCTCTGACCTGATTTTTGCCTCCTTGTCCATCCCATTAATCACTAAGATGGAACTTATAGGGTCCTAATATGATGTAAGTCAAATCTCTCAGTCCCATGGGACTTATAGACTGTGAATTCATGAAAATCTCCTTACAGCAAATGAGGGGTTCTTTCCACTATATACCGAGCAGTGCTTTTGAGGCAGCTCACAGCAGAGCCAGGAAGGCAAGACCTTGGCCCTGTAAAGCAGCCTTGGCCTGTATGTCACCATGTGCTAGTATCAACTTGTTTCACCCTGAATATTCCCATGTCTTCCTGCCACTTTTTCCTCTACCAGGCGCTGGCCCTGGCTTCCTTGCTTGGCACAGCCATGTGTTCTCTTACCTCTTGGCATCATTGTGTGCCTTGGCACCTGGTAACTGACTCCTGCCTTGCAGACTGATGGTGGCCTGTACCTGTGGACACCTGCACTTCCCCCCAGGACTGTGTCCACACCCTCAGTCTGGATTTGACACTTGCCTGCTGTTCCTGTGGAGGTGGCCTCAGGCATGCCCTGGTTATGGTCTCACCATGCCCTACTTACAGTCCAGAATGGCATTGCTCTCAGTGGTATATGATGTTCCCTTTCTGGGTATGACCTGGTCCCATTTTCCTTGTTACTTTGAAGGGAAGAGGGACAGGGGAAAAGGAAGTACTTTTACCATGCAACACCTCTGTCTTTTAGATGGCATCTCTTAGACAATTTATCTCCTCTGGCCAATGAAAAGGGCAATATTTTTCTAGAAACATCTTTTTTGTGTCGTGATGTTGATACAAGAGGCATCTTCTACTTCTAGGCATCTTCTGCACTACCTGACCTAATGCCACTTCAATCATCTACTTAGTTATTCATCCATCTTTCACTCCATGGGCTTCATTTTCTTCTCGACTACTGGCCAAACTAAATGTCATTTCATAATTTAGAAATAAGAAGGACCTGGTAAGGGGGAAAGGCTGGAAGGAAATAGTGATGGCCACTCACCTGCTTCAGTAAACATCCCTGCTTGATAATGACTCCTCTGAATTCCTCCTTCAGAATCATGTCATCATCACTGGAATTCTCTTCACAGAAGAACCCACTGTCTGGCTATTGGGGAATCAAACAGCAAGGTGACTTTACCAGTACACATTCTATCTCCATCTCCACCTCCCCTCCACCCGCTGGGGTAGACTCCTCCTTTTCCTTCTGCTATTGTGTGTGTTCCAGTCCACACTTCAAAGGTTTTCCTTGGCTAGCTGGTTTCTCCTCCTCCTTTCACTTGCTTCTAGAGACTGTTTCTTTCTTGTCTCATCTCCACTCAAGTGTGATCTTGTCAATATCCGTGTATTTTGTAGGGCCCCCCAAGCTCGATCCTAGGTTTAGCTCCATCTTTCTCACCATGCACATTTCTGCCTTCAAAGCTTCCCTTCTCTTGGGTCATTGTGGCCACATCCTTGAAGGCATAGTGGGCTGATTTATAATAAGCAATAGTATCTTCATCTCAAACTGCCACTAAGCCCCTTCTTTGAGAAAACTGAGAGTATGTGTCCAGCCTCATCCCCTGAAGTCAAGAGGGAACTGGGACTCACTCTGCAAGAGGGGACGCTGAATCATACAGAGGAAGAAGAGCTTCTGTGACAGATATTTTTAGAGTCCTGCACTTAAATAGTTATAAACAACCAGGTCTAAGGTCTGGGGGTGGTGGGAGGAAAGAAAACCAAATCAACAGTAGAACTTCCCCCAAAGTGAAATGAAACTCTGTCTGGGGCATTCACTTCATTTTTGTAAGAAGGGCAGTTCTCTTAAGTAGCTTCCTAACTTCTGCACTCTGATCCAAAATAGAAACGAAACTGCCAAAATTCCCCTAAGAATCCACTGTGGCTTATTTTCCACCTGGCCCAAGGTTAGTTTCCTATTGTGTAACGCAGTGTTTCCCAGTCTTGAGTGGGCATGCATGCCAGGAGAGGCACAATAAAAAGATGATTGCAGGAAGTGAAATGGATAAACGCATTTTGTATTGAGTTGCATATTTTAACATACATTTGGAAAAATACAACTAGCATATAACACTTGTGATTTTACGGATGCCCCTCTGGAAAGGAAGCTCCATGAGGGCTGGGTATTTACCTGTTTTCCCACCCCCTACTTTTCCATCTCCTTGATCTCCTTGTCTAGGGGGGGTACCTGCCATGGACTAGGGCCTAATAAATTTTTATAAATGAATTATTGCTTAGAATAAGAATAAATATGATACAATAAAGTTTAAAAAGTCTACATAAACAAAATTATTCAGGTAAACAATGGTTTCCTTTAACAAGCTCACCTGGATGGGGTGGGCATTGTGGAGGAGCAGTTACCAAGCCTGGGGCGCATTGGAGCAATGGAAGCTCCACATGGGCCTGGGAGCTTCAGGTATTTCCTTGTTCTCCCTGGCTGACCTTCCCCAGACCCCCCACCTAACAGCACTCTGTAGGGCTGGGCCCTTTCTTTTGCATCTGTGTCTATGAACTGAAAAACAACCTAGAATCTGCCCAGGGCAGCCACCATTACAGGGAGAAGAGATGGGTAGTTTTCTCACTTACAAAGTAGTAAAAGGCATCAGGGTTGTCCAGGAAAGGGTTTTCAGCGGTTCCATCCACTGCGTTCTTGGACATGTCTCCAGCGGGCTGCAGATACCCTTCATTGAGCAGCGAGGAGGCAATCATGAGGCCTTCCTGGCGATTCCGGACAGACCGGTTAGACACCAGCCAGTCGATGACACAGCTACCTGGGTAGGACCATCAGAGGGAAAGTCAACTCTCTGAGCTGAAGAAAAAGCCACTGACAATCACCCCTGAACTAACTCTGGAGCACCCAAGTGTCTGCCTTGTCTCATCTTCCCTGTTATTCCAAGAAAGAGGAGGCAAAATCAGTGGACTAGATACCTGGAAACAAAAGAAACAATGTAAAGGATTTTTTAAAAAATATCTACATGCTGCTTAAGAAGCGACACATGCATCAAAGAAACCGTTTTTACTAACCCACTCATTTCTTCCATTAATGAACAAACATTTATTTAGCAGCTACTAGACGCTAGGTACTCAGACATGTGTTAGGGAAATTCCCTCAGGGAATCTAAAAGGGTGAGATGGCTGATAAGTCAGTCTTGTAACCAGCGCTCTGCTGTATGTCAGTCAGTACCGTGGAACTACTGGGTCAAATGTGAAGGCGTGAAAGGGGAGGAGGGGGTGGGAGGAAGAGGCTGTGCTCTCATGGTCATGAAGAAATCCATAGAGGAACTGACACTGGGCAGAGGCTTGGAAAATGAGTGGGCGTTTGCCAAGCATGTGAGGCAGGGACTCCAAGGGACCAGCCCCAGCGAGGGAGGGGCGGCGTGAACAGATGCACACAGGCACGAAGCAGCCCTGTGGGGCAGGGGGACGGCGTGGTGGAAAAAAGGCAAAAGCGAACGAGAGGAGGAAGAAGGCACAGGGTGGGTGGGGAGAGCTTTGATGGCACATTAAGAAATTTGGCAGTGAGAAATCATCGCAAGTTTTTAAATAGGAAGTAACCCGACGGATGTGGTGCCCTAACTTAAAATTTGATGGCATCACCGGCACTGATCCGCACACCGGCGCAGGGGCTACCGGTAACCTTGAGAAGTCACTTAATCAACCTTCTGCCTCAAGAGGGGATTGCAAAGACAATAAAATGAAATCAATCCACAAGTTGGACTATTAGCCGGCGACGATGAAGCTTTGCTTTAAAAACAGCATGTTCTTTCTCACAAGAACAAAAAGCTGTATAAGGTTTTGGATATGCTAATTACCATGATTCGATCATTACACAATGTATGCGTGTATCAGAACGTCAATTGTACTCCATAAATATGTACAATTATGTGTCAATTAAAAAATTTTAAAATAAAATAAAATAAAAACAGCATGTTCTTTACAAACGGAGCCAAGGAGGGAGCCAACATAACAGCCTGCCAGTCCCAGGCTATCCGCACAGGAGCAGTGGGGGCTGCACCCTCAGGGCAGGAGTGACAGCAGTGTGCTAGCGAGCCTTCCACACACTTCATATATGGCCCACTTTTCTTTGTCTCCAAGGGTGATTTAATGATTCTGCATTTCAGCTTTTAAACCTCACAGCAATCTTGTAAAGGACCCTTGTTTTACAGATGAGAAAATTAGAGCTCAGAGAATTTAAGTGACTTTAGGCCTAAGTTACACCTATTTGGGGCTATCGCTTTTTAAGCATCCTAACCCTTGAGTCTGTGCTTGTTCAGCTCTGCATGCTGAAGCTTAAAGACAAGTTCAGTCTAGGGTCCCTGTCACCTGACATTCAAGGTCTTCCATCACCTGCCAGCACTGCCCGGCTCTCCTGCAGTCTTCTCCCAGGTAAGGCCACCTGACTCCCACATGAAGGCTCCACCCACAGAAATTTCTAGAACCCATCCTGACCTTCAACGGGAAGGACTTAAGGAAGTGCTAGCTCAAGACTCTGGGACTCAGTGACACATCGCACAGATAATAAGTCTGGCCTGGATCTTGTGCCCAAGTCTACACTGGAACCCCCTCCTGTTCCCTTTGCCCAGGGCCCTGTCTGGTGATCTCAGTCCTGCTAGAGTTAGGGCCCCATTTGCTCTTGTCAGTTTCCCTTACCACCACCCACAGCTTGGTATCTTGATCCCAAATCTCATCTTGGCCCTCACTTGTCTGATGCTAATGGACTGGTGCCTTAAGCCTCAGAAGCTCATTCCCATGGGATACTCCCCTATCACCACAGATCACACCTGCACCCCTTCACCCTGCTGGCCCTGAGCTGGACCGTTTTCCTGGATAATCTGTTGACTGTACATCCTCTCAGATTCTACATCCATTGTATCTTCTCAGAGTTTTCTTCCTTTGACCGCTCTTGTTACCGTAGATAAGCCAGGCCTGGCATCTGACAAACCCAGTCCCAAACTATATGTCCCATTTTGTTCTCCCTAATGAACCAACAGCCCTACCAGGCTAGTCAGTTTCTTTTCCTAGATGCATATTCTGCACATGTCCTCACCACACTCTGCCCAGCCTCCTCATCAGAAAATCCCCCCACAGGTACTTAATGAAATTCTACCTATCTGTCAGGGTCAGATTTAGATACTACTTCCTATTCACCCCAAAAAGCCCCTGAGCTCTTCCTCTTTTCTGAACTCATAGAATTGATTGTGAACAAAATGTGATCATTTAAATCATAGTAACCACTTGAGAGCTTGCACCACGTAGCAGTTAGCCAGGCACCGTTCTACACGCTTAACAGCAAGCCTGGGAAGTGGGTGTGCTGTGATTGACTCCACTTTATAGACAGGAAAAATGAGGCACAGAGGGATTAAGTTAATGGCCCAAGGTTTTACAGCTAGTAAGTTGCAGAGCCAGGATTCGAACCAAGATAGTTTGGCTCCAAAGAACATGTTTTTAACCACTACACTATACTACCTAAACTTGTAAAATGTATTGCCCAACTCTGTACAGCCTCTGACATCCCTAATATTGCCATTTAAATCTTACATTGTATGCCTTGGTCCCCCATTTATCATAGTAAGGGTTATCCAATTCTGTGTCTTATCCAATTCTGTGTCTTATCCAATTCTGTGTTTATTTCTAGCAGCTTTCAACATAATGCCATTTATTGAAAGAAAAAAAAACACCTTGATTTAGCTGGAAGTTCCAAAACATTATCCTGAACAACAAAGTTCTCTTCTACTCTCCTTTCCATTTTCACCCTGGCAGGCCCCACTCTCATGCTCCCCAGTCTGCATCTGGAACTCCGTCCACCCACCATGTTCCACATACCATCTCCCCCACACACTTAAGGCTGAAGGAGAACTCCCTCAGCTGCTCTATTTCAGGAGTGCAAGTCCTTTTACCTGTGAAGCAGTGGTTAAAAATCTTCTTGTCCTTCTCTAGATTCAGTTCTTTTATTCCTTTTTCAGTGTCTTTCATGGACAAATACAAGGCACTGCAAGAGATTAAAAACAAAAACAGCTGGATGAATGGGGCACATTTCAGAATGGTGAGTTCTTCCAGGAGCTGTCACCTTACAGAGGCTGCCCATGAACACAACCCCCCCACCCCCCTACTCTGGGTATCCCCTGCATGTAATCTCTCTACCAGATCAAAAATAATTAAAGGACAGCATGCATGTTTGCATAACTGTGGACTGCATTGTATTTAGCAAAATGGACTAGCAAAGTACTTAACGTCTCTTAAAAGAATTAAGCTCTTTGTTGATTTAACTATTGGTACCTGAGATGGAGAGTTGCCCCAAGTTAGGTGCCAAAGATGAAAGATTCCCAGAGCCATTTTTCCGCACATTATAGATCTTTAAGGTCCCTCAATTCTCATGTCCCAATTCTTTAAAGGTCTTCAACAGACCATCTGTTGTAGACATTTGCCTCTAAGAAAGTGAATGTTTCCACTAAGCTTATCTCTTATTTTTGAAATGGTAAGCTACAAGGCAACATAGTGGGAAGTTCTCATCTTTACCCTGGAAGTACTAAAGCAAAAATAGCCTTATCAGAGAAATTCTAAGTAACAAAACAGACGGCCAGTTTCATGTATCCTGTGGCTTCACACAGTCCAAGCATCATTCCTGGCCAGCTCTGACAGTCCTGGCCAGGAATGTGGTCACTCGATGTCCACAGCCACCAGCTGAAACTAGACCAGGTGCCTCCGCTTGGGTCTTTGCCAAAAAGCTTCCATGGTGAGGGAAGCTGTTCCATCTTACTAAGCTCAGTGCACAAACTTTATTGAAGCTCCATGACATGCCAAACCTTGTGCGAGTCATGGGAAGGGGTATCTTTAGTCCCCTCTCAGGGCCTCTCTCTCCACCCATGAGAACAGTTCTTGTTGGACATCTTAAGCAGCCAGTATGGGATTCTTTTTGTCAGGGCTCCTGATTCAGGGAATGTTCAACATAAAAGCAAACCTAGCAGGAAGAAAGAGATTCCTGGGGAAAAGAGCTCATGTGACTGGAGCTGTGAAACATTCAGGAAGGAAGGAAGCCCATTCCCAACCTCTGTCAGGGGCTACAGCTACCTGTTGGCCTCTGACCACGTTTAGGCTACAGCCATTGTCCCCAGTTCCAACCCAGCCAACATCAGAGGCCATTAAACCTGATCAGCCCACAAATGGCTTCCACCCAGGATGGGTGTTCCCCCTGGCTGGCCCTTCCTCACTGTGAATACAGAAACTTGAACTTGAAACCTTGCTTGCTTGGATACATAGCTCCTGCCTTTTCCTTCCTACCTAGAGATCTCAAAGCTTTTTTTTTTTTTTTTTTTATGCCAAAACTAACTTATTATGGCTACTTCATGTGTGCAATGATGAGTTTCTCTCTCTCCTCTCTCTCTCTCTCTCTCTCTCTCTTTCATCTTGATCTTTCTCTCAGTTACCCAATATGAAGGAATTTATACTCCACTAGCCTCCTCTCCTCAGCTGGTAGGCTTTGGAGAGGACATGATCGCTCCTTCAGACCCAGGAACGCATCTTAGTGCACCAAGTGCCAGTATCAACCTGGATGAGTGGTTACAGACTTCAGAGGTGGCCAAAACAAGCAAGCCTTGGAGTAGGATCTGTTATGTTTTTCTCTGTCAGAGGGAAGGAAAAAAGAGAAAAAGAAGGGGTAGAGAGAAGGAAACACAGAAAATCACCCTAAGTCAATGGTTTCTGGCAGTCGAATGGACCTCCTGGTGGATTTCCTTGAAAACTTCTGTCCTCCTTCAATGCATTTAATGGCCTTCTTGATGTCCCGAATCCAGGCATCTCTCTCCTCCAGGAAGGCTGCCTGGAAGAAGTGGTCCTGCTGTTTGGTCGTAGTGATCTTAAACACAAACTGAAAACCAAAACACATGCCATTAGCAATGACTCCTTTCAAGGGGCTGAGCCCCCTCATGAAGCAGAGCAGTTGACCCAAACCCGTTCTGGCCAAGAAACACCCAAAAGCCAGGGTGGAGTGTGTGGGCTGGTGGAATGAACTGTAGGCTACGCATGGACGGAGAGGTCAGTGCCTGACCAGGAGTTCATTGTATTTGACGATGTCAACTCACCATCCTCTTGCCAAAGTCTTGACAAGGGCTGGTCAGGGTGCTTCCTTTCAGGGGGATCATTCCTTTGGGGCTGTTGTCACTTTTCTTCTTATAGAATTCAATTCCATCTTCTAACAATACAACCCACATGGGTTTCCAGGTGTTGAACACGCTCCCCTATAATGACAACAAAAAGAGCTGAGATGGGCAGGGATCTTTGTAAATTGTATTTTCTTCCTAAGAGGAAAGATCCTCTATTTTCTTAGAGTTGGCTTAAAAAACTGTTTCATGACATCATCTCTATTCCTTTAACATAAACACTCTCAAATCAGTGACTTTTTAAGGTGCCTATCTCATTTCTCTGCCCTGCCCTTTGCTCTAGCTGACCCCACTCTCTGTAATGCGCTTGCCCAACTCTCCCCTCTCCCCTTTATCTCCTTGACTAGCCTCTCCCCATCCTTCAGGGCTTAGCTTAGCCCCTCATTGATGAGGCTTCCCGAACGGCACCCACCCACCCTGATCTTAGTTAGGGTCACCATCACTTTTCTCACTGATTGTGCCACACGCTCTGGAACTTTGTTATATGTTGCCTTATATAGTTCTTTAATTGTCTTCGGTGTGGTTATCTTTTCTTCTCCCTGGCAATGACATTATCGTATACTTTCATTGGCTCATGGCACTGAGCATACAGTGGATGTTCATTAAAATAATGCAAAAGATTATTTCCCAAACTGCCAAGTGCCAGTGGTTATCACACTTCACTGAGAAGATCAACCAGTCCTTCTTACTGTCTACTTCGTCCCCACCCAGACCCCTTCCTGCTAGAATTTCTCCTGCACCTCCCTTTTCACATGCAGTTCACGCCACTAAGAACCACAAAGGGACAGCCTCATGCAAACATTCTCACCCCATTGCTTTTTGTGAGAACTGTCAGCAGGGCTTTCTCCTATAACTTCATCTTACCATGGTCTGAAAGTATAGTTCATATGTTTTTGGTCTTCATAAATTTTTAACTGTCTAGTTTGAGGTGAAAAAAAAATAGAAAAAAATAATCATTGGTATTTGGTTGGAAGGGTTTTTATTTTGTTTTAGAAATTTTAATTCTTGGAGGGTTTGTCAGAATTGAAGAAAGCCAAATATTCCAAAGTTAAAATGTAGGAGGTTCTTTTCAAAATATGGTCTACAAACCACCTGATGTGACTCACTGAAGATGGGTATAAATAAAAGTTGATCCCAACCCAAAGCTGCCTTCACTTCTAAGATCTTATAACGCTGCTGAAATTGCTGAATCCTAGACAATCTAGCTAACCTTTATTTCTTCCCTACTGCTGAAAGTTGGGTGAGACATATGCCCTCTTGGAGTCTCAGTTCATAGCACCAAAATGGGGATAAGAATGACTACCACAGAGCTTTGCAGCACATGTTAAGTGAAATAACGTGAACAGGACTTTGTAAGTTCAAATGTACTCTACAAATGGGAGGTTGTATTATTAAATATCTTGAGAGATGGCTACATATAAATGCCTTCAGTACTTTGTGTTTCCAGCACAATAAACAGCCGTTCTTTCATCTTTTTTCTATTCTTTTCTAAGAAGGAAACAATAATTCTATCTTACAGCATAGTAACAAGTATTAATTAGGCTTAGATAATGTATAAAATATGTATATATGTGTATAATACAAGTATGTATTTATATGTATCCAATGCATATATGCATCATACAATGTATACATTTTATACATACATTTGTATATTTTATACATAAAGTGTATAAAAACACTCTGTCAACTATAAATTTGCCACCAAATTATATGTTCCAGGAGAGCAGGAACCTACCTCACCATGATATTAGCAGATGCTCTATAAATAATTTGCAGAATGAATGGTTGTAATTAAAATCTCATTATGATGGCTGGGCAAGGTGGCTCACACTTGTAATCCTAGCACTCTGGGAGGCTGAGACAGGTGGATTGTTTGAGCTCAGGAGTTCGAGACCAGCCTGAGCAAGAGGGAGACCCCGTCTCTACTAAAAATAGAAAGAAATTGATTGGACAGCTAAAAATATACAGAAAAAATTAGTCAGGTAAGGTGGTGCATGCCTGTAGTCCCAGCTACTTGGGAGGCTGAGGCAGGAGGATCGCTTGAGCCCAGGAGTTTGAGGTTGCTGTGAGCTAGGCTGACGCCACAGCACTCTAGCCTGGGCAACAGAGTGAGACTCTGTCTCAAAAAAAAAAAAAAAAATCACATTATGTGTTAGTGAATAAATAAGACTGATAAAGAAATTATTAACATAAGAATAGAAACAATAATATGTAGCAATGTTTTCTGAACATGGCATTCTATAGACATATACAGGACTTAATAAATAGCATAGCTTTGGCCAGTGTGGAGGCCCACATTTGTATGACCAGGCTGCTTAAGAAAGCAGCCTTCAGGGGAGAAGGGGACTGTCATTCTGCTGGAATTTTTTAAAAGTTAAGATAAAATGTATATACATCTATTTAATACAATCAACCCATAAGCCGCTCAAGGGCCATTACCAAGGGGATCTAGCATGGGTCTCTCTACTTTCCTTCTTGTGTATTTCAGGTTGACTTTCTGTGGTTTATTTTCTGCTCCCAAGCCTTCTGTTCAGTTCAACTCAGGAATGGCAAATAGATCCTATACCAAGTGCCAACTCAGACTGAGCAGTGGATGCCTGCAGCTGGACTCCCTGGAAAAGCGTCATGATCCGACAGCCTTGCCTACCATGGGGATGGAGGCCAACAATGGGCCTGCATGCTGCAACTGTTCCCGTCCCTTGGGCTTCTCTGATTTTATACAAATACAAACATTGAGAAGAAACTCAGGCAGCAACCATGGTGTGCAGGCATGGCTACTTCATATAAAAATCACTTGCAAAATGTTTTATGATGCCAGAGTGAGGCTGTCCACATCAAGGTGGCCCTTAGGAAAATCCTTCTTTAAAAATTTTGCACTTTGGGTTAACAACAACTGCCCCATTAGCAATAAATTAACCATTCTGACTAGACCAAAGAAGTGTCACTTTCTGGTCTATATTTTGGGAGGGCTTTGGAAGGTCTATTCTTTGACCCATGATGTCACTCTGTCATGACCACCACAAAATAGAATTATCATCCAGTTCCCAGCAGATCCTGCTGCTTATCTCAGAATACAAAGGGCCTCTATATAAAGGTCCACTTGCCCGAAAGGAAGGCTATTAATGCCAAGATAAATATTTGTGGGACTATCACTTTGCTTGTCCAAACATTTCCTCGGTTTGAGCTACTAAAATAATTCTTTAAATTAAAATATCCTATCTCTTTTCCACACAAGCAGAATAACTATTCCAGACTAACACTGGATTATTTTCTTTTTAAAAAAATGAGCAAAGTCAGGTGCTACGCCAACACACAAAATAATCTCAATCAAATGCCTGTTTTACATCTGAGGGAAATTCACATCCAGAATACAAAGAGCTCCTGCAAATCAATAAGAAAAGTACAAACAATCCAATTTTTAGATGGGCAAAGAGTGTGTATCAGATACTTTGCTAAAGATATCCAAAAGCTTATGAAAAAGTGTTCAACATTGTATGTTAGGGAAATACAAATTCAAACCACAGTGAGATACCTCCTTATACCCACTAGAGTATCTAACATTTTAAAAGTTGGGGAAGAGTAAGACTTAACAAGGAACTGGAATAACTGGAACTCCCGTACATGGCTAGCAGGAGTGCAAAATATCACAGCCAATTTGAAAAGTGTCAGGCAGCTTATGCTGAAGCTGGACACATACAAGCCTTTTGAACCAGCAATTCCACTTCTGGGAACAGATCTGAGAGAAATAAGTGAATATTGCCACAAATGTTATATACAAGAATGTTCATAGTACCTTTATTCATAATGGGCAAAAACAGAGAATAACGCAAAAGCTCATCAATGGGAGAATGAATAAGCATTACAGGCAAGAGCCACTGCACCCAGCCACAATTTGGTAATTTAAAAAATATGTGGCCAGGCACAGTGGCTCATACCTGTAATCCTAGCACTTTGGGAGGCCGAGGATGGGGGGGTAATCATCACCCTTCAGGTTGCTTCTATAGAAACAATTCCATCTTACTTATCTCTCCTATTTAATGACCAGAAAAACAGCACATTCATCCTTGGCTGAATTGTACATTTTTTCAAAGGCAGTTATCTAGGATATTATTGAGTCATTTATGGGTAGCAGTCCCCAACCTTTTTGGCAGCTAGGACCGGTTTCATGGAGGACAATTTTCCCACAGACAGGGAGAGGGAAAAGGTTGGGGGATGATTCAAGCACATAACATTAACAGTGCTGTCAAAGCAGGAGGCTAACACTTTGTAAAACAAGAGAAATCTGACCACTTATAACGCTTAAACATTCTGCCAGGTTCAATAGTGGTTAGTTAGGTTAGCATGGTAGAATTGGGGTGATTGCCCTTTCCTCTTGGACACTGCTGCAGCCACCACTTTCCCACTCGATAACCTGGCGGCACCTCCCCTCGGCTACCCCTAAATTTTCCCCTTTCTGGCCCCAACCAGCTTGGCGCTCACCCAAGAGCATACCTGGGTGTGTGATTATGGAATGTCCAAACCAGAGAGGAATTTAGGATCATCTACCGACACGTCCATCACACAGATAAAAATGTAAAGGCAAGTGAAGTGACTGGCCTAGTACACCTGATCAGTTAATGTGAAACTAGAGTTAGAAACCAGGTCTCATGATTCTCAGTTTTATGCTCTTTCCCTTCCCCTCAGATGCCATCTTTATTTTGGTTCTTGCATAACTTTGAGTAACTCTGGAATCTGGATCAATTTCTTTAGACCACTTAGCTAGATATTTCACTTTAAAGGAGATATATACACACACATGCACACACACCCCCACATATATATCTCCATATGCTATATGGAGAGATATACTTCCACATGATATATATGTATGTGTGTGTGTATATATATAGGTAGGTATGCATGTATAGCATATGTCTACTTCCTCCCATTATACACTAAAATCTATAAAATTACTTGTCTGAAATGGGCAGGTTTTAGATGCTGAGTCAGATTTAAAGTTTCCCAGTGAATAGATGATCATCATCACGGGACTGGCATAATTTAGCACATAACAGTCTGACATTACATGACACCAAAGTAAGGGATGAGATATTTGACCATACAAAAAAATGAACTTCTCTACATTTCAAAAAATTGCAACAACTGAAAAGCAAATGAAAATGCATAATTACAATATATTATCATATGATTAAAGGTTATTATCCTTAATATGGTTTTTAAAACTCTTTAGAATCAATACAAAACATACAAAACACTTTCAATTTTTTAAACGGTCAAACAGTATAAACAGGCAATTCTCAAAAGAAGAAATACGTGGGTCCAATAAACATAAAAATGTATTGCTTCAACAGCAATCAAAGACATGCAAATTAAAATAATAAGATACAGTTTTTTCTTTGATAATATTCTTTAAAGACTTTTAAAAATCTTTTTAAAAAGATGTGAAAAATAAAAGAGCTCTATGTGTCAGTAGTTTGAAGTGGCCTGTCAAAAAACCTAAACTCCTTGTCAGCTGTAAGCATTCATTGACTACTACCTGTTCTACCTGCAATTCTATGGTTGTCAGGTGCCCCTGGAGAACTATGTTGAGTCCAGGGACCCTCAAAGCTGCAGATAAACTGGAGCCTGTTCAAAAGAGAGCACCAAGATGGCACCATCTCCTGAGGAATTGTTGAAGGAAGTGGCTGGGCTTTAACCCATAAAGGGATGGATAGAGCAGATGAGAATTGTCTTCACAGCTAGATTGTTTTGTAGTACCAATAGGTAGAGGTTTCAAGGAAAACAGTTTCTGCATAACTTAAGGGAGAAAAGTAAAGTAGTGAGTACAAGAGAGGTATTCAAGCATACTTGTTAACAGATTAGTAAAAGAAATGCAGGCCACAGATGAGACTTTGATTAAATATGTAACATCCATTTCTACACTGAGATTCCACACATCTATTCCAAAGAGCCTACTCCTCTACTTCCATTTACTCTTCTATTTCCAGATGCTCCTGCTAACCCTTGGGCCACACTTGCAAGCCAGAAGAAATAATAAATCTTAGAAATATATTTTACATAATCATCTAAAAACGAGTACCCTGTCTGAAATGACTTTTTAAAAATACTTAAAAAATTACTATAGTATGGAACCCTGATTCCTTGGTCTCTATGAGTCTGTTTTAGACAAACTTCTTTCTTTGAGACATATTCCTTCAACAAATAATGTTTGAACAGCTCCTACATTTCAAACACTGTCCTGGGTGTTGGGGGTATAAAAATGAACAAGATCCAGTCTCTGCCCTCAAGTAGTTCACAAGCTATCAGGGGAGAGAGTGAGCCTCAGGTCAGTGTGAAGAATGCACTAAATGGAGTGTGCCTTCCTCGGTATGCCCAGTTTCACTGGAAGAAACCACACCCAATGGCTGAGAGTTGGGGCAGTTGGATTTTTGTATTTGGAACCCCACCCAGACACTTCCTACAAAGTGAAGACACGGCTTTTAACTTCCCCTTTCCCTCAACTTCTCTTTTCATCTGCTGACGTATGACTAGAATTCAAAGGAAAGTTACATATTATGGTCAAAACTATGTATCTAACTTAAACAGAACTATGAGTCACTATTACATATTTTCCCACACCAATGGGACATGTTATTTTAAGTGGATGTTGAATTCAATTAAGCCCTTATTTCTATTACATCATAAATCATACCTTCCAGTTTTCCACACTGGTTCATAGAATCACTGCATAACGTCCCAAACAAGTGGTTGTTTTGTGCATAAGTAAACTCATTGAAGGGAAGGGAACTAGTCTATTCAGTAGTTTATTTTTTATGTAAATAAACTCTTCCAGGTTGGATAATTTTTCAATAAAAACATATTAAATAAGCTACACAGAAATGGTACAGAGGGCTTAAAAACATGATTTATGGAGTCTTAGATTTCAATTCAAATTTCAACTTCAGTTCTTCTAGGTTCTGTGACCTTAGGCAAGTTACTTAATTTTTCCAAATATTGGTCTCCTCACCTGTAAAATGAATGTAACTAAGTACCTACTTCCCATTGTTGTAAAGATTAAACGAGATAATACACTTAAAGGGCTTAGCAGAGTGGCTAGCATATAGTAGGTACTGAAGAAATGGTAACCATATAGACAGGTAAGAGTACAGTTTTGTAGGTAACACTGCAGAGTCCTTCTGGCATGAGGTTCTCCTGGGTACCACCCATCATAGCAACAGTGCTTTGGAAAAGAAAGACACTGCCATATGAGCCCATGAGGGCCACGTGGAGAGTAGTTACGCTCTGTGTGATGCTGGGGACAGACTGCTGAGTTTCAAATCAGCTCTGCCACTTATTATCTGTGTGACCTTGAGCAAAGTCCTTGACCTCTATGTACCTCAATTTCCTCATCAGTAAAGTAAGGATAATAATTGTACCCATTTTGTAGGGTCTTTATAAGTATGTTACATAAATGCATTAATGCATTAAATGCTTAGAACTAACCCTGGTGCAGAGTAAACACCACATAATGTAGATACTACAATGATGATGGATCAATGGGTGCAAACTGCCGGGCATTATTTCATCCTGTCAGGAAGATAATGTAGCTGCAGGGAAGAATTCCTAGGCCAGGCCCCAACTCTCCAGCTCTCCCTTTCACCTCAGCCTTTCCCCTTCCACCTCAGTTTACTACAGTTCTTTTCCATTTTGCCTCAGCCACTTGTCCTTCTCTTTCCATCACTCCAATTCCTGTGCTTTCTTCCAGCCTCACAAGGCATCCAAATCCCTAAGCCACTCTTATGAGTTCGTCCTGCCACATGAAGTGCTTGCTGGGTTGGTTGACATAGAAGCGACAACTTGCTCCATAAACCCCTTGGAATGAGCTCAGTTTGAAAAATGACTGGGAGGAACCTAGGTTATTATGGCAAGTAATTTGCTCCTCTCTCTCTTTTTTAAAACTATGACTATGAACACATCCAATTCAATAGTAAGTGTTCAAGGACCTTCCAAATATGTTTATCGCCTAGAAAGTAACTTTCTAATCAGAGAGAAAGGGAGGCTGAGGTTACTAAACCCAATCTTGCCCACAGTGCAGTTTGTCCAGGCCCCACTCTGGCACGGGGCAGTTCATCTGGTCTGTGTTTTGCTGGCTTGGGTGAGCCTGCCTTTCAGAGTGCTGCACAGGACCAATGAGATGGTGGGCTTTGCCTTTAGGCAGGCCTAGGTTTGAATCCCAAGTCGTCCTCTTACCAGCTATTTGACTGTGGGCAAGTCACTTATTCTCTCTGAGTCTTAGTTTTCTCATCTGTAAGATGGGGTTCGCACAGGGTGGTTAGGATTAAATGAGGTCATATTTGTACAGCAGCCAGCCACTACGTGGTTGGCTCTAAGTGTTTTCTTGTAAATCAAAAGTGACAAGACTGAGGCAGGGAAACCTGGATGTTATTTAGAATGACAGCATTGGAAAATGACAGAATCATGTATTTTCCCTCCCCCTCTTAACTATCATCTTTATTTAAAGACCTGTCAGGAGGCAAAAGAGGAAACCTGAATTGTGAAATGTGGACGGTTCTCTTGCACAGAAAAAAAGCAGAAACATTTTATAGTTAGCGCCATTGACCGTTGACCCCAAGATTTCTGGCTTCACAAAATTGCACCAGCATATTCTAATGTTGTGCTTTTTTTCTTCTCAAAATATCTTATCCTCAATAAAATTATTTTATAAAACAAGACATAGGAGAAAGATGTTCTTTATTACTACCCAGGTATCTTAAGCTGCATAAGAGAAGGAGGAAAGATTCATCTATTATTGGTTATCATGCTTTAACATCAATAACCCTAGCCAAAGCTCCTAACAGCGTAGTTAGAGAAAGATGTTCATGGCTATTTCACGATTAACTTGGCAACCAACCCAGGAACCAGTATGTACCCCCATTAGCATCTAGGAGGGGATTCACTGTTTACTGAAGTGTATATTAATACTAATACTAATAATCAGTGTCTTATGTAGTTTATGTAGCATATACTCTGCGCTAGATTTCTGACATATATAGTTTTTAATCCATACATGAGATAATTGTAAGAAACGTAATGTCTAAAGAAATTAAGAACTTTAATACCTTGTTGGGAAATTCTGGCTTTGGGTTTAGTTCTGCAGCTGACAAACGGAATATTTCTGAACCAAACATTTCTTAAAGATGCCAAATTAGAGACCGTTAATGCATTACTTCAGAGAGTATTCAAAAGGCCCCAGAGAAAAATGCAAAAATTATGGAAAAATATAAATTATAAGCATGAAAATTAAGAAAGATATCACGTATAGAACTATCAATATGAAATTTCACTATATTTTCTTCCAGGTATATTTTCTAGATTAGCTTTTATGGTCATAATCTGCCAGAATTACTCTCCCTGATTAAAAGCATTTATTAAGTCCTGATGCTTCACAACCCTGACCCCATCATCCCCATTTTCTAGTGAGACAGCCTGACTTATTAGGGATTTAGTCTTCATATCTTTGTAATCCTGGGAGTTTAAAATATGAGCATACAAACTTTATAATAACAATTTTCATTGCAAGATGTTTCTAATTTTTTAAAAAACTAAAACCAAAAAAAAACTTGCAGAAATGTTTCCATTTACTTGCTTCTCAAGATACTAGCCCAAGTGATTAGGAAAGAAATAAGTCAATTTTGATTATTATTGATTCTCAGAAAGCACATTGGTGTCTATTGCAAGGAATCTACATATACCTCTGTGCAGATGTGTGTCTTTTCCAAAGGATGTTTCAAAGTATGGCTAGCTAGAGAGATTATCCACTGAGTGTCCATTTTTTTTCCAGCGCCAGCTCATAACTCTCACCACCACGAATACATTATAAACCCTAACTTAGATTAACACATTGACTGCCACACTAGAAAAAAATTTTCCCTGGGGCCACAGTGTTTTGTCAAAACAAAACTATCCTTTCTAATTTGTTATTTTTTACTGTTTTCTGCGTGTGAGTTATAGGCAATGCAATCCATGTTTTTAGAATTAAATTGTCAATATTAATTGTAACAATAAGAATATCAACAAGTGTGATTTTTACAAATCAACTTCAGGGTTTTGCTTTACAAGGCCCTGGGCTCAAAACTAGCCCGAGTTAAATACAACTCACATGGCAGTCCATGTGTTAAATTTTCTTTAAGAAAATGTAGGGGTACTAAACAGAGCTTAGTGCCATAAGTCAGAATTCCAGGAGTCAGAAAGTGGGCTTCTGGTGTCAGCTATGTCACAGCCATGTGACCTGGGGCAGTTGCTGTGCCTTCTGGATCTGTCTCTTCTTCTGCAAATGAGGGAATTGGGCCGGATGACCTAAGGTCCCTCAGCCTGAAAACAAGATGGAATCAGGCACCAATGTGTGCTACTTAACCTCAAATGAATGGCCTAAAACAAAGTCTCTTAAGTGTTCATTCAATTAAAAAGCTAGCCATCCAAAGGAATGTACTGAATTCGGTTCATTTCTGAAACACAGAGCTCACTTGGGTTAGTGCGAGCACGCTTGTGTGGCTAGGTGTTGCCCACAGGATGCCAACAGGCCCTGCGTGTGAATTCACCATTCTGGGCGGTTTCACAACGACTCAGAACACACTGCACACACCCAGCATCAGAAGAAAGACCAACAGTGCTAACAAAATTCAATTTTCCTGATGCAACACCAGGGAGACTAAGCATTTTTGAGTAAACTCGAGTCTCCATTTCCTAATCTTTAAAATGGTGCATCTACGACCTCGGTGGCATGTTACACAAATTGACTAAGAATTGTGAGGGAAGAAATATCAGCACAATAAAAAAAGATAAGACTTTTAATGCATCAGTTCTAAGAAGATGGCCCAAGAAATCATCTATAATTACTGTATCATTATATCAACTCATCTTTAATCACTTTATTCTTTCTTCTCCTCCAAAAAAAACTAAGGGGTGGTGGAATTTAAATAACAAATGAATAGTCTCTCCAAGTAAACTCTATGGCACAGGAGTTTAAGTCTTTTGGCAGAATGTGTGTATGTGGCTCTTGAAAAGGATATTCTAAATCCTGAGGGAGTTAGCCTAGGTCCCCACCTTCCAGACCCTGCAGTCTGGAATTCTCAGACTCATCAAATCAAACCGTTAGGAAGAGTAAGCAGTTCACCCTTAAGAAACAGAAGGCAGCTTCTTAACTACCCTCCACTGGAATATCTATTCCCCCTACCAACCCCCACATTCTACAGGCTGCCATGCTCTGCTGTTCCAACCCAATAGGTTCAGCATGAAACATTCCTAAAATGAGTGAGCGAAGCAAAAAACTGGACACCAGTCCTCCCCAGCCAGTCTCCCCACTGGCCTTGTAAGTGGCCCTTCTACTCACCCTCTTCACAAGGTAGCCCTCCCTGATCTGCTTTGGTTCCATGTTGGATGGACAGACAAACAGACAGGTCCACTCTCAGACAAGTCGTCTTGGCAGCTCGACCTCCTCTGAGAGCCGAGGTGCTTGTGGGCTGCCTTTTCTACAGCCCGTCTCTTTCACAATTTCCCTTCTGCTATGAGCGCATGATCACATCCTCTTCCCCTCACTGGGGTGGAAGATCAGAATAAGGAACTGCAGAGCTAACAAACCATTCTTTGCTAATGTTGGAGATTTATTAAAATTATAGTAGTGTTGAATAGTTACCCAAGGTAAATTTTTATTACCATAAAGAAAATCATTCTCCTAAAGAGAAAAAAAAAACTGATGAAAGGAAGAGGAAGATGAACAAGAAAATTTTATTGGTGAAGATTGTCCTATCTATGGATTATTTTTGAGATCCTGGAAATGCCTAAAAAAATGCCAAGAAATTCAGAACTGTCTGGTTAGCATAACCAAGTTAACTATTAAGTGGATGCCTGTTTATTTTCTTTCCATGTCAGGCACTGGACCAGGTGTTTTTCAGCCTACCTAATTTAAGCTAAATCATCACAAGAAACTCATAAGGAAAGTGTATTATTGTCCCTGTCTTAGAGATAAGGACACTCAGGTTCAGAGAAGAAAAGCAGCTGTTCAAGGTGGGACCACAGGTAAGAGGTAAAACCGGAAGACATGGGAGGGACAACAAGAGGGGACTGCAGCATCCCATTGGGCATGAGAAAGGTGTTCCACACTGAACGCTCATCCCAGAGTGGGCTTGTAAAAAGAAGTCCATAATCAAACATGTTTTTGAGAAACTGTACATAATAGTCCCAGCTTCATGGCTCTCTTCACAGATTAACAAATTAAAGCTACCCTCCTCCCTGCTAAGTACTACAGCAAAGAATCCTATAATATAATGGTGTTTCCCAAACTCCTCGACCACAAAATTCTTTTTTGAATAATTTCTATGAACTTATTTTTATTTCAAAATCTTAAGGGAGTACAAATGTTTTTGTTACATGGCTAGCTTTTAGAATTCTTAAGTCAGACCTATTAGTGTGCGCATCACCCAAATAGTGTTCATTGTACCTGTTAAGTAGGTTTTCTATTAACATTTTTGATATGCATTGAACTACACTTCCCAAAAAGTCCTAACCCCTAGTACTTCAAAATGTGGACTTATTTGGAAACAGGGTTGTTGTAGATATACTTAATTAAGATGAGGTCATATTGTAGTCTGTGGGTCTTTAATACAATATGACTGGTGTTCTTATAAGAAAAGGAGAGAGACATACAGAAAGAAAACAGTCATGTGACTATAGAGGCAGAGATTGGAGTGATGGATTTACTAGCCAAGGAATGCCAAAAATGGCTGGCCAGCAACTAGCAGAAGCTGCAAGAGGGAAGCAGGGATTCTCCCCTAAAATTATCATAGAAAGCATGCTCCATAACACCTTGATTTCAGACTTCTAGCCTCCAGAACTGTCAGACTGTAAATTAAAATTATTTTTTTAAGCAACACAATTTGTGGTACTTTGCTATGGCAGCCCTAAGAAACTAATACAATTCTGGAAAAAAATGACTATTCTATAGAACAAACTTTGAGAAATGTTAACCTGATCACAAGAAAATGAGCAAGTTAGTTAATTACTCTGCCCATCAGTTTTCTCATCTGTGAAATGGGGATAATATTATAGCATCTATCCAATTGGGTCATTCTGCAGATTAGATAAGACATACATGTAAGTATTTAGAGGAATGTTTAGAATATAGTAAGTGTCTGTAAATGTTAGTTATTCCTCATCTTCAAGGTAAATCTCCATTATCCTAGGGCTAATTCTTTTCACTAAATTCAACAGAGATTACAGAAGCAATCATAGGACTAGATTTCCTACTAGTTCCTTTTCCTCATTACACCAATCAATGTTCTTTGGCTACATCCAACGGACACCAACTCTGGCTAATATAGTCAAATAGGCATTTCCTGGAAGAGAATGGGGTGGTTCATAGACTTGAAGGAAAAAAATGAAGATTCAGACTCCAAAAGGGCAGGAACCAGGGCAGCTGTGAGATTCCAAGAAGCAAGACATCAAGAAGAAAGAATTGCAATGGTGGTCAGGCTTTACGATGGTCTCCAGGGAGCAGGCCTAGCTTGGCTTCATGCCTCTCTCTCAGGCATCAGAAGGGGGAGCATGTGAACTGAATGGGGTAAGGGACTTGTCTCCCAAAGTAAAATAAGGTGAACAGCAGAAGAGTGAAAGGTCCCTGGGCAAAACCAACAGACATCCACAAAGGCATCAGAGGAGCCAGGAAAGTTAGGGGAGAGAAATTCTGTTCTTGGAGTTTTCTGAGAGCTTCCCAATTCCCTCTCCTCTTCTCTACAGTTTTCTTTCTTTCTTTCTTTTTTTCTTTCTTTCTTTCTTTCTTTCTTTCTTTCTTTCTTTCTTTCTTTCTTTCTTTCTTTCTTTCTTTCTTTCTTTCTGTCTCTCTCTCTCTCTCTCTCTCTCTCTCTCTCTCTCTCTCTTTTCTTTTCTTTCTTTTTCTTTCTTTCTTTTGAGACAGAGTCTCACTTTGTTCCCAGGGCTAGAGTGCTGCGCCATCAGCCTAGCTCATAGCAACCTCAAACTCCTGGGGTCAAGCAATCCTTCTGCCTCAGCCTCCCGAGTAGCTGGGACTACAGGCATGCGCCACCATGCCTGGCTAATTTTTTCTCCACATTTTTAGTTGTCCAATTAATTTCTTTCTATTTTTAGTAGAGATGGGATCTCACTCTTGCTCAGGCTGGTTTTGAACTCCTGACCTTGAGCGATCCACCTGCCTCAGCCTCCCAGAGTGCTAGGATTACAGGCATGAGCCACCGTGTCCAGCCCTGAGTTATGTTTCTAATCAGCATTCACTGCCCTCTACTTTTCACTTTTCCTTTTATACTAATATAGATTACATAAAATTATAGATGGCTTGTCATCAGTGTCTCATTGCACCAAATTAATTAGGAATTATTAGAAAGTATTGGGAATGGCTGGGAGTGGAGGAAAACACGTTTGATGGCACCTGGGCAAAACAAAGTGGTGACTTGCCACATCTGCATTCAAGCAAGTATTTTGCTACCTGTTTATAGGTAATGGAAACAGTTCATAGATTTACTAAATCTGATGTCATAGCTAAATGTATCTCCTTTTGTTTAATTGATCAAGAGATTTCTAATTTGGAATGTTTTCTCCCTTTCTCCTAGTATGATCAGAAGACTTTAAAGAACTCTTTCTCACTCAGGAACACGGTATTATTTTCGGAAGCCTAGAGTGTAAAAGCACTCCTTCACCTCCACCCCACGCTGTGTTCTGAACAATTAAATTCACTTCAGGAAACACAGTATTCAGTGCTTACTATGTGCAAGGTGCTGGAATAGGTGCAGGGGTAAAAATGTCTTGCCACCAAGGAACCTCCCAAATTTGCGCATCTGCGGAACATCACCATTGATAGATTAGATGTTGCCACGCTTGCCCTCCCCCTCCCTGCCAGGGGTCGTCGTGCCTGCTTAGCGGCACCTAGTGGTCAGTAGAGGGAACTGTCTGAATCAATGGCATCAGTCCTAACTGAAAAAGCTCCCAGTGGCCAAAGCTGGAAAAATTTGAGTAAGAAAATAAAGTAGTATTGGGTTATAAAAATAAATAAGTGACTGAATGCATAAACAAGTAAAGGGAGAATAGACAAATCTATTCCAAGATTCCAAGGACTCCAAATAATTTATGTAGTGGAGCATAAATCCTCACTCCTTAATTGTGGGCGGCATATAGTGACTTTTCTAAGAGCACAGTATGGAAATAAGGAAAAAACAGTAACTAATAGCGGAGAAACTTGACAAACATCACCTCAGCCAGCGCCAGGTGATCACCGTTAACATCAGTGCTGCTAAGTCAGGTCATAGTGTGTACCTTTGAAATGTAATCATGAGAAAAGCGTTAGACCAAACCCCAGTTGAGTGATATTCTCCAAAATACCTGAGCAGTCAGTACTCCTCAAAACCAACAAGGTCATCAAAACAAAGAGTCTGAGAAACTGTCACAGCCAAGAGGAGCCTATGGAGGCATGATGACTAAACGTAATATGGGCTCCTGGATGGGATCCCAGAAGAGAGAAAGGACATTAGGAGAACAACTAAGTAAATCTAAAGAAAGTGTGGACTTTTTAAATACAGAGTGTATCAATATTGCTTAATTAATAATGACAAACGTGCTGCACTAATGTAAATGTTAATGATGGGGGAACTGGATGTGGAGTATACGGGAACTCTGTGTACTATCTTAATATTTCTGTAAAACTAACATTATTCTAAAGTAAAAGGATCATCTTAATAAAAAGAAACCATTTTCAATTCATCCTCATCTTCCTAATTTTCATCATGTACAGATGGAGATTCTGATGCAATTTCCATATTTTGGCATTCACATTCTATTTGTTCAAAAAGGCTTGAAATGTTTAAGAACTGTTTTGTAATTGGATCCTTGTTTGGTCAATTCTTCCTTTCCTCCTGAGGATTACGGAGGTATAGAAGATTGCTTTTTAAAGGGTGTGCCTTTGTTAAGTTCAAGATTTTAATTCAGGGTAAAATTCTCTGATTGTTTCAAGATGGAAAGCATTCAGAGTTCAGATTTTTAGAAGTATTATTAAATAAAGGCATGGCACTGTTACCAATGACCAACAACTAAAAGAATGGATCCTCTGGAAGAATCCCATCAATACAGGCAGGCTGAGAGTTCTAGCTGCTGAGGTGTGATTGCTGAGGATTGACGGGGACCAAGTACCAGTTCTGCTAGGACATTCAGAGATGTTAGCGAGCTGAGTGCCTGGGTACTCTGCCAGCTCCCACGTACACACAGAGCAGACTTGCTAAGGAGGAGTGTGGCTATTCTGCCTGCCAATGAGGGCAGTTGCTCTAACGAAAGGGCAGGCTAGGGGGAGCTGCAGGTTTACAGAACACCGTGTAGTTTGCTGCACAATGGCGGACAGCCATGGTGGCAACTGAAGGCTGGATCCAAGCTGTGTCTCAGGAGCCTCCCAGGCCTGCATGCCAACAGGAGTTCAGGCTGTCCTGGGGAAAAGGTACCTTTTTCTTTTGTGTAATAGTCTCCTCCACCAGTTAAGCACTGTGGTCAAGGGGTTGCTCCTGCCCAGATATAATGAATCTAAAATTAACCTTACTTTTTTGTTGTTGTTTGGGCTTGAATGACGTGAACAGGAACAGAACTTACCTCAACTCTAACATTGAAATGTATCGATCCTACTCTTGAAGGATAAGGAGCAAATAAAAAAAATCAGTAGATGTGGAAATATTTGATAGCTCCAAATATAACACATTCATGAAAGAGCTAGACCAGTAGGGTACCATCATTGAATCATATATTTCTTCTCAGTACTCCCCACTCTGATGATTCCTTTTCTGTCCCTTGGATGAAATCTTGGGCAGGTTTCACAAATTTCCTAATAACTCCCAGCTTAAAAAAAAAAATCCAAATTAGTCTAATAATCATACGACTCTAGTCCAGTGTAATATAAAATGCTACAAACATTTTTTGAAATTTACAGTGTTTCCTAAACCCCCAGTTTGAAAGGTGGAGTAGGGGGAGAAGGTTGTGATCAGCTTCTTCACACCAGCCCAGCTGCCTCTCCAGCCCCATCTGCTGGGTCTGATTTTATGATCTCTCCAGGATGAAAGATACTTCACCAGGCCTGTCTCCTGAGTAGTTCTGGTACCTGGGGGAGGGGGGGATCTATTAGACTTTGAGCTTTAACTCCTCATATCTATATGTCATTATAAGTTAATTTGAAAAATTCTGCTTTTCAACATATCCTAAGGGACTATGAAGATGCCCTATAGTGCAGACTCTTTCCAAGTGGCCCTAATCAATCAGTTGCCCCAGGCCCAGGGCCCACTATGGCAGCCGTGGACTAGGTTGTGCCCAGATGGCTTAGCCTGACCAGGGCATTGGTGACCCTGCATGGCTGATGCGCCATGACTGGCTCATGTTTTTGTTGGCTCTACCATCAAGGACTGAAGATGATAAGCCTCTTGATGCAGACAAGGTCCCCCTCCTGTCTTTTTGAGTGCCATTCCCCCCTCAGTCTCTGGAGTGAGCTCTGTAAGGGTCTCTTCATCCCACTGGTTGGTCGTCTTTGACAGGATCCTTTGCAAGCCAACCCCAGGCAGGCTTCCCCCAAGGGTCTGCATCTGGCCCCAGAAGCCAAGCTCTCAGGTCCCCATGCAGTGGGAGTGCTGCTTTGTTCTAGTGTGTTTCTTTCAGCTCTGTCCATGGCCTTCTGTCTTCAAACCTTTCAGATTTGGAGCACTCTGAAAATCCTCCCTGAAATCTCTCTCACTTGGTCTGAGGCAAGAGGAGCATGTCCTCCCCTCCCAGATGGGGAAAAAGGGGGAGTGGGAAGTACAGCACCCTGACCAGGCTCAAAAGGCATCCCCTCCCTAGCCTGGTATGGTGGCACGCACCTGTAGTCCTAGGACTTCAGGAGATCAAGGGGGGAGGATTGCTTGAGCTCAGGAGTTTGAGGTTGTAGTGAACGCCACTGCACTCTAACCTGGGTGATAGAGTGAAACCTTCTCTCTCTCTCTCTCTCTCTCTCTCTCTCTCTCACACACACACACACACACACACACAAATCCCCTCCCCAACTGTCATAATTTCAACATGCAGGCAGGAGCCCAGTGATCATCTGATCTAATAGAACCGTTTTTCTACTTTGGCAAGTCCTACCTGAATGGTGAAAGGTTTAACACAGGGGTCAGCAAACTATGGGCTGGGGGCCACCAAACTGCAGTGGGGAGTAGTGGGGGGCACATCCCCTCCCTACCTGTTTTGGTAGGGCCCATGAGAGAAGAATGGTTTGCCATTGTGAAATGTTTTTAAAAATTCAAAAGATTTTGATTTTTTCTATGGCTATTTTCACACACTACAAAGGCAGAGTTGAGTAGTTGACAGTCATCATACAACCCACAAAGCCTAAAATATTTACTATCACGCCTTTTACAGAAGAAGTGTGTAGACCCCTGGTGTAGACCTTACTCAGAATGTAAAGGTATTTGACACCAGTGAGTTACTTTCTGGCTTGGCGCCTCTGGCAAAACTCTGGCACATGTGGTTCCACATGTGGTTACAAATTCCATAGTTCAAAAGAAGAGTAGATGGGAGCTGCAGAAAACCAAACTGACCAATCAGAAAACTAGCTAAAAAATTTTAAAACATATATTATGTGATAGCCAATCTATCATATATGTTTAAGGACTTTTCAAAAAGACATTTTCATGTGTTTAAAGACTTGGAAAGTATACACCCATAAGTCTTTTTGATTAAAACAAAGGACTTGATAAAGTATATGAGCTAATTTTTGAGGAAGACTCCCAAGGCAATCACTGCAGCATCAAAAATAAACAAATGGAATCTGATCAAATTAAAAAGTTTCTGCACAGCCAAGGAAATCATCAGTAGAGCAAATAGACAACCCACAAAGTGGGAGAAAATATTTGCTCTCTACACCTCATAAAGGTCTAATAACAAGAATCTATCTAGAACTTAAAAGAATTAACAAGAAAAAATCAAACAAGCCCATCAAGAAATGGGCAACGGAAATGAATAGAAACTTCTCCAAAGAAGACAGAATAACGGCCTGGAAACATATAAAAAAATTTTCAACATCTCTAATCATCAGAGAAATGCAAATCAAAAGCACAGTGAGATACCACCTAACCCCAGTAAGAATGGCCTATATCAAGAAATCCCAAAACAACAAATGCTGGCGAGGATATGGAGAGACAGGAACACTCTTACACTGCTGGTGGGACTGCAAATTAGTGCAACCTTTGTGGAAAAGAATTTGCAGATACCTCAAACAGCTAAAAATAGAAATACCATTCAACCCAGCAATAGCATTGTTGGGCACCTACCCAAAAGAGCATAAGACATTCTATTATAAAGACATCTGCACCCGAATGTTGATAGCAGCACAATTCACTATTGCACGGTCATGGAAACAACCCAAGTGCCATCAATTCATGAGTGGATAATTAAAATGTGGTATATGCTCACAATGGAATGTTACTCAATTCTAAGAAACGACAGTGAGCTAGCACCGTTTATGCTATCCTGGATTAAGCTTAAGCCCCTTATCCAAAGTCAGGTGACACAAGAGATGGAAAATGGGCTCCACATCTACTTGCCATCAAATTGGTACTGATTAAAACTATGGTGCTCAAATGGTGGTAGTGTTCACCAGGGATTCGGGGGTGGGGGTGACCCACATCTTAGGGATGTGGCAAGCATTTTGGAGGGGAAGGGCATACCTCTAACCCTTCTTAGGGAGAGGCAAAGATATACAATGTAACTGAAATGTCAAACAAACAAACAAAAAACTTTTATCAGGTGGTGGGCAGGCGGGAGGGGGGAGGAGGAGAAGGGTGTATACTTACACAATGTGTGTGGTGAGCACCACATGGGGATTGGACACGCTTGAATCTCTGGCACATCGGGAGGAGGGTGGGGTGGCAGGGGCAATATATGTAACTCTAACAATATTCGTACCCCCATAATATGATGCAATAAAAGGGAAAAAAAGAAGAAGAAAATAGATAATAAAATAAAATAGCAGAAAAAAGAATAGCCCTAATGATTTTCAGGAAGGAGCATCGGTGAGAAGCCTGTTTCTCACTGATGGCTTTGATGAGTCCACTCATCGAAGCACTTGATGAAGTATATAAGCTACCAAAAAGTTAATTAAAATAATCCCTAATCATTTGCAGGAAGGAACATCAGTGAGAATCTAATTTCCCGACACCCAGAGTGTGCTGTGGCAGAAAATTATATTTGAAACTCTGTTTATAGAAGAGTCGATCCTCACTGTCTCCTGGCCAGCACAGGCCGATGACTGCCCCACTCCTATTCTAGCAGATGATCAAACATTATTAGCCTCAAAACCCCTTGATACTCTTAAAAATTACTGAGGACCCCCAAAGACCTTTGCTTTATGTGGGTTCTATTTATTGACATTTACCAATTAGGAATTAAAAACTAAGAAATTTAAAAAGTATTCTCTTATTTATTTAAAAATAACGATAATAACCCCATTACATGTTAACGCAAATAACATTTCTTAATGAGAAATGTTTTGTTTTCAAAAAAAAATTCAGTGATGGGTAACGCTATTTTTACATTTTTTTAAAGCCCTTTAATGTCTAGCTTACTAAAACAGAGCTGGATTCTCACAGCTGCTTCTGGGTTTGAACTGTAGTGGTACGTTGTTGAGGTTGAAATAAATGAAGAAAATATGACCCTACACATTTCAATAGTCTTTTTAGGTAATTCTGTATATTCTTCTTACAAACCACATCAGGACTGGAGAAGTTTCTTAAAGGTTAGCTGCAATGTAAAATTTGAAGTCATAACAATAAGCCTTTGGTACTCTGCTATATTAAAATTATTAGTCTACCTTTCACTTTGAATATATTTATTTTATCTCTGCACAGTTTTGATCATCATTTGAAAATTATGGGCTCTCCAGATTACACAATCTTCCAAATGTTGATGGTTTTTTCTACAGTATTTAAAAAATCACATTTAAAATATCATCACAAATCTCACCAAAATAATCTTAAATTTATTGAACTATCAAGATCATGGTGGCAGATACAAGTCTTTTTTAAACTCTAATTTTCACTTAAAAGTTTGAATTATATCATTAGCAACTAATACCATTTTCTCTGAAGTGACAGGGTCATTTTATTCATTGTCAAGAAAATATCAAATACCCAGGTCAGTCATTCTTTTAAGTAAAAATTGTGTTTCCCCAAAAAAGTAACTAGTTCTGCTCACAGGTCTAAGAATCACACAAGTATTTTTCCTTGAGATAATAATAAATGATATTAAAAGACATGCACTCAGGGTAAAGACTTAATAAAATTAATAACTTTTACTGCCACATCAAGGACATTTTGAAGTACACTAGTTTTTCACCCTGAATCACAATGAAAAATACACAACTACTGTCTTGATTCATACTAAGGAGTCAGCAATTTTACTCATTATTGTTTTTGCATCATCAGTGTAATTGTCAACATACTTAATAAAAACAAATAACATCTTAGTATTATTATGAAAATGGTTTTGACCTCTTAGACCTCCTGTAAGAGTCTCACAGACCCTTAAGGGCCTGTGGATGATAATTTGAGAACTATCGTTTTAGAGATTTTGAACAGGAAAGACAAGAGAGGATTCCAAGACAGCTGTCACAGCTGAAAACGGAGAGGAAGCACATGATGAAGACAGAGGGATAAAGTCTGCATACCAAAGAGTGAGCTGGTAAGCTCACTTCCTCTGCTTGGGCCCAGCATTTTAGCAGCCAGGGTTGACACCTGACCAGAAGATGATTGGGGGATTCCTCTCTGAGGAAATGACCTTCAGATATGGACATTGTGAAGGTCTCCAACAGCCAGACCTCTGCCCGGCCAGCCACCGAAAGCAAGATAAGTTGAAAAGTTCCACCAAACCACACGCAAGACTTTTAGTACCTTATTTCTGAGAACGGTATCAAAAGACAACCAGACATAGAAAGAAAAACGTTAAGATGGAACCAGATATGAAAACAAACAAGTAAATCAAAAGAAAAACTGTATGAAAAGAACAATGCAAGAAGCAAAAGAAAATATATCTATTTATAATAATCAATAACCTCAGACAGTTACAGGAATTGCATAAGAGTTGGAACCATGATATTATGTACATTCTTCTGTAACTTGCTTTTATTACTCAATATTATATTCTTAAAGTCCAAACTATCACATGCATCATGTTGGTGCATATAGCTGTATATGGATTCATTTATTTACACCTCTGTGTAGCATTATGTTATGTAAATATACTTGAATTTATATATAATACTCCTGTTAATAGCCATTTGAGTTACTTCCAGGTCTTTGTTTTTACAAACAATGAGCTTATGAACATTGGGCATTTGTCTTCTTGTACTTATGTGTCCTCATTTATGTTGGGGACGTAGTGAGGACTGGAACTGCTAGATCATATTTCACAAGTTAAAACCAAATTGTTCTACAAAATTTACAAATTTATTCTCACATTAGTAGAATTCGTGTTATTCCACATTTCTGTCAATAATTAGTATCGTCAGACTTTTAAATTTTTGCCAATCTAGTGGATGTAAAACAGTATTTTGTAGTTTTAATTTGTTCTTTCTTTAATTACTTACAGAGTTGAATATATTTTACATGCTTTTTAGCTGTCTTGCCAAAAAGATGGCTAGTTTCAAAATAAAACAGAAGCTTAAACAAGATACATTTATTACCCTCTCGTGTGACAGACTGAGTCTAAGCAATCCGGTGCCGCTAAACAACTCAGTGGGATGGAGGATCCAGACCACTTACATTCAGTCATTCCACCTCCTTGACATGTGCTTTTCATCTCATGGCCTGAGATGCCTGCTCTAGTTCCCATCGTAAGGTGAACTTTCTCGAAGGCTGCCCATAATGCAGACCATGAAATCTGTTCCCAGGCATGGTGTATTCTAGCACCACCCTCTCCCACTCACATCAACTTGTGTTTTCGAAAACAGAAGTGCGTAGGAGGCAGGATGTGGTCCAGAGTAAGGGGAAAGAGGTAGTGTGAGGTGCAAGTGTCCTGCAGACACTAGTGTCCCATTAGAGACCAACCAGTGCAACGACGCCATGTCACACTATGATGCTTGTGCAGGCTTAAGGCAGAGGAAGGGAGCATTCTAAACAAGCACAGTCAGAAAACTGGGACGGTCTCTAATGGAGCTCAGAAGGCCAGAATACAAAGCCCTGTTTCTCTAGCAGTTTCTAGCAAGGTCTTCCTAGCCCCATCTCAGCTCATGAAACCCTGCCGAGACCTGCTCCTTTTGGGACAGGTCCTCAAAGTGGAAGAAAGATGCCTTAGAATGGTAATATGGGAACGAACATCCGCTAGACTTGCATTCAAATTCAGGCTCTAGCTCTCATCTTGGGCACATGGCTTTACCTCTCTGAGCTTCAGTTTCCTCATCTATAAAATGCAGAGAGCACTAATGTAAGATACTGGGCTATAAGGAACAGACATCTTCCAGCTGCTGTTTACTGCTTAATTGCCTACCGCAAGGCATCATGAGTATATTATGGGATGCAGAGGAGAAAGACAAAGAGAGTGGAAACCTGAGTCCCTCAGCTAGGACCCGGAACAGGTTAGGGCCTATCAGGGGCAGGCTGAAGTAATAAAAAATAAAAAAATCACTGTGGGGGTGGATGCTTGACCAGTATGGAGGTAGTGAAGTTATAAAAGGGGATTTTCACACAAAGGAGGGTCCTTGCCCGGGAAGAGTCCACTGCGCTGGCACTCTGGGGGCTCGGACCCTAGCTCGAGCTAGACAATAAAACTCCTTTTGGTAATTACAGCCTCGGTGACTCTGTCTCTCTGTCCTGCGGCCTTGTGAATCCCGAGTATAACACTAATATCCACCTCTAGGATCATTGTAAAGATTAAATGAGATGACGGGTAATGCCTGAGAAGAAGGCAGTGTGGAAGAGTGGTGAAGATCTTGCCTGAGGTCTGACCCCAGCTCTGCTATCTCCTAGCCATGTGACAGTCCACAAATGACTTGGCTTTTCTGTGAGTCAGTTTCCTTGTTTGAAACATTAGGGTAACAATAGTCCCTATCTTGTAAAGTTGGGGTGAGGAATAAATAAGGTAATGTGTGTACAGCTCTTAGCTAAGTGATACATTGTAAATGCTTAGTAAATATGAGCTATTATTAGTTTTTAAAAAGCTAAAGCACAGATAACAGCCTGGAAAAATATTTGAAATAAGTATAAAATACTTTTAAAAAAATACAAAATGCTGCTATTCATAATATGCGAAGAACTCCTACAAATCTAATATAAAAAGAAAATCCAAGAGAAAAAAATGGACAAAAGGTGTAAGAAGGCATTTCAAGCCAAGTGTGGTGGCTCACGCTTGTAATCCTAGGATTACAAACCGAGGCTTGGGAGGCCTAGGCAGGAGGATCGCTCAAGGTCAGGAGTTCGAAACCAGCCTGAGCAAGAGCAAGACCCTGTCTCTACTAAAAATAGAAAGAAATTAATTGGCCAACTAAAATATAGAAAAAATTAGCCAGGCACAGTGGCACATGCCTGTAGTCCCAGCTAATCAGGAGGCTGAGGCAGAAAGATTGCTTGAGCCTAGGAGTTTGAGGTGGTTGTGAGATAGGCTAACATCACAGCACTCTAGCCCGGGGGAAAGAATGAGACTCTGTCTCAAAAAAAAAAAAAAAAGACATTTCACAAAATAAATATAGATGATCAATAATTGTGAAAATGCCCACCTCACCAGTACTTTTTTTAAATGTAACTTAAAACAATAAGGATGTGACATTTATTGCTCATCAAACTTGGAAACTTTTTCATATTGGTGAGACCCTCAGAGCACTCTCATATACTGCTAGAGAGAATGTAAGTTAGTAAAAGTTTCTTTGGAGAACAATGTGTCAGTGCTTTTCAAAATTTTAAATGCATGCTGTGAGACAGATCAACTATTTATCCCAAGGAACCTATACTTTCTACATTTGCTCATTCCCAAAGGGACCACTGATCCTTCTAAGAGAAGTGTACAAATCTGCATGGGATCATTCATCTTCTTCAAAATAGTAAACGGATATTTCTGCTTAGTAGTGGAACTCAATCTATTTTTTATTTGAAAAGCTAAATCGGGCGGGGGTTGGTACGCTTTTTCTGTAAAAGGCCGCATAGTAAATATCTCAGGTTCTAAGAGCCACAGGTCTCTGTTGCGACTACTCAACTCTACATTGTAGCATAAAAGCCACCACAGACAATACATAAATGAATGAGTGTGGCTGTGTTCCAACAAAGCTTTTTTTATGAATATAAATTGAGTTTCCTATAATTTTGATCTGTCACAAAATATTCTTCTTCTTTTGGTTTTTAGCTATTAAAAACTATAAAAGACATTCTTAGCTTTCAGGCCACACAAAACAGGTGGCAGGCTAGATTTAGCCCATGGGCCATAGTTTGTCCACTTCTAATCTAACGGATGAAACCTCTGCCTTTTGCAGATTAGACAAATGGGGTATAGAATGATCGTTTGTTCCCAACTCTAGATAGCAACAGAAAAATTCTCAACTAAATTTCTAACCGTTTTCTCAATATTCCATAATATGCAAACATTACAATAAATAAAACAAATTTCCTTCTTATTGTTTTGGGAAACATGTGGTATCTCTTAGAGGCTATCCAATTCTAACATATTTGTAAATATATTTGTATAGTTTTGGGTTTTTTGGATGATCAAAATAATACAAATTTGTGGGCATTTCAAATAGTAGAGAAATGAATGAAATAAATAAGAAAATGAAAGAGGGTGAAGTAATGTCTTCCATTAAAACCAATGATTTTATATTTCAAAAGGGTTATTTTCATCACATCAGAATAGATAGAGGCCAAAGTGTCAGAATTACCTCCTTCCATCTGCACGTGCCCAGAACATCTGGAAGGATGCACACAGAACCGTTAGCATAATTTCAAATGTTTCAGGATGTAGGAAGAATAGCACTCTTACCCTTTAATCACTTGTATATCGTTTGAACTTGTTACAACATGCATATATGTATAACTGCTGCAATTTTTTAAATCCAATAAACATTTATTTTAATCATTCACCCAGACTTATCCAAAGCATGGTATGAATATACATTAGTCCCACCATTTCATAGGAAAACTAGAATAGTATGTATCAAAAGTCTTAAAAAACACAAGCCTTTTGACTTAGCAACCAGGATTTTCTCCATAAGGAAACAGTTATACTTGTGAAAAAAAAATAGCTAAGTGGATGTTCATCACAGCATAGTTTATAATAACGAGAAATTGGAGGAAAAACCTAAATGTGCAAGAATAAATGATTAGTAAAGTGAATTATGGTGTGTATATATAGAATAAACTAAAATCAATGAAAAAGAAACAGGACACAAACCAGTTGGAAACCTTATGTGCTAATTTTTACAAGGCAAATTTATAACCTTTATTAGGCTGAAATTTATAACCTTTATTAGGCTGAAAGTCTGTAGTTCTGTGATAATCTAGGTGCTGTTAAATAAACTGTTAAATTTTTAATAAGAGCATGTTTAGAAACATTTCAATAGTGCTGGTGATTTTATGACATAGCTTTGGTGTCCCATTAACAGACTATTCCTCTAACGCCAAAGTGCCTGCCCCCTGCTGCGGTGTGGCTTCAGTACACTGAAGGCCGCAGGGGACCAAGGGCACCTTTGTGAGAACTTGACCCATCAGCACTTCTGCTGGCAGCAGCACTATCACCTGGGCTCTGCACAGGGAGAAGTGCTCTCGGTGCAGACATCTGCACCCGTGGGCATACGGCATTGGCAGCCTGGATGCAGCAGACCTCAGCAGATGGCCACACGGGCTACAGGAGAGAATTGTAAGGATAGCCAACAGAGGACACTGTGGACAGTAACTGACAGGACTATGTCCACATGAATCATCTCCTGCAGAAACTCCGAAATATATAGGGGACCCAGCAAGGGGGCCAGAGTCACCATCATAGAAGGTATGTGCAGAGCACAGAGAAATACCAACTGCTGTTGTGATGCTAGATTTTGCACAGCTAGGGACATACTCGTGCTATATCTGCATCAAGGTCACTAGATACCAAGGGTATCTTCAATCTGCAACTTGTTCAGACAAGTTCTTTCCTAAAATGGGCTTCTTAAGATATAACTGCTTGGAGTTCCAGTTGTCACCCATCCTTCTTACATTTCCTGCCCATGTCCAGATGAGCTAAGTGGCATTAAGTGTATCTGAGGTCACTGAAAAGATTTTTAAATAAGCTATTTTAAAAGTTACTGACATCATCAGCTCAGAGCTGTTATTCCTGGGTCAGCACAACCTCCTGTCCGTGGCAGTCCTTGCTGGTAACCGCGTGGCTGTGTGGGGAGCTGGGTGGGGTGCCCCAGGGCAGTGAGATCTCACACTCTCTAGCAGCTGATCTTCCACAAAAAGCAGGGGAAACTGCTTCCCAATGGCATTTAAACCAAATAAAATAGCATATCACGATTTGGTTCTGAAAATATTTTGACACTACAGAGTTTAGAAATAATGAGTATACATTTTGTTCTGAGTCAAGCAGACTTCCCATTTCTTTAAAAGATACTTTAGTCTCATTTATAGGGAAAAAAGTTAATATTGGGGTTTATTTAAATATTTACCAAGTAGCTCTGGGAAGGGAGACTGAACTAGATAATATCTAAGTTCTGGTCCAACACCTAGATTCTGTAATTCTATAAAACAAACAGATCTTACTCACATTTTTTGTTTGTTTGTTTTTGGATAGTTTGATCCTTTTTTAGGCCCTAGTTTCTGGGATATTAAGAACAATAAGAAAAGAGAAATAATTCACCTCTTCATGGCAAGGACAGATGTCAGTGCATCTAAGGCTTGTGTTAATCTTACAAATGCTGTCAACTTCTTTTAAAATGTCATGCTTCATAACACCTTGATCAACATGAGGTCACAAAAATAGTGAGAGCTAATATTTACTGAATGCTTACTATGTGTTGGCATTGTGCTATATCCTTCACTTATTTTCAACCTCATCTAATCCTCCCAATGAGGCAGCTATAATTATTACTATCCTTGTCTTACAGAGGAGGCAGCTAGGACAGAGACGTTAAATAACTTGCCCAAGGCAATTCAGCTCATCAGGGTAACAGCTGGGGCAGGATCCAAGTCTGTCTCACTCCAAAGCTGCAAACTCCAAACTATACCTGGCATGCTGTCACCTCTAGGCTTTGTTGCTTGGCAGCCAAGAGAAATCAGTCATGAAATTCACATCAACACCCCCGAAAACAGCCACATTTCCAGAGGATAAACAATGCTTACTGACTCTTAATTCTTAGGGAAAAAAGTTGCTTACTGGGTATTTTATGTAGAAGGCATTGAATAAAATATCTCTACAATAAATGCAGTCTTAGATTTTGCATAGCAATTTTTTAAAAACTCTCAACAGGTCCTAAGTAAGGAAGTAAATGGTCAACTTGAAAAAGGCTCTTCTTCTAATGGGGATTAAGACAATAGGAGCCAGCCATATATTAAAGTCTATAATCACCTGTCTTTCAAAAATAAAACTTGGAAACAAGAAAGAAACAAACATGACACACCCATATACACACTCTCAGATGAATACCCTTTAAGCAATCCTCCTCATAAATCATTTTTCATCACAGTGCTTAAGATGAAACTAGAGCAGTAGTATAATTAGGAGTCAGTAAGCCTTTTTTATCTGAGGTTATAGTCTGTGGCAAAAGCCTAAAATATGTGTATTCTAGATGACCAATTAAGAGCAGATATATACTCTGAAATACAATCAAGTTATTTTTCAATAAATGGTGGTGTTATAATGAATAGTCATCTGGGAAAAAAGAGATAAATTTAGATTCTACATCTCATACCTTATATCAAAATAAATTCCAAATGGATAGAAAATGTAAAATATGGCCATCATGGCTCCTACCTCTAATCCCAGCACTTTGGAAGGCTGAGATGGGAGGATCACTTAAGGCCAGGAGTTTGAGACCAACCTGGGCAACATAGCAAGACTCCGTCTCTACAAAAAATTTAAAATTTAGCCAGACATGGCAGTGCATGCCTGTAGTCCTAGCTAGTCATGAGGCTGAAGTAGGAGGATCACTTGAATCCAGGAGTTCTAGGCTGCAATTAGCTATAATTATACCACTGCACTGTAGCCTGGGCAACAGAGCAAGACCCCATCTTTTTTAAAAAAAGTAAATATTAAAAATGATATCCGAAAATTTATATCAGAAATCATGGGATAAAATTAATTTTATAATCCCAGAATGAGGATGCCATAAGAGATTAATAGATTAAATTATATAAAAGTAAAAAAATATGCATGAGAAAAACACAAAAAACCCAAAACATTTACAAAAAGACAAATGTCAAATTAAAAACAAAGTTATTGCCTATCACGGACAAAAGGCTAATTTCCTTAATGTACTAAGAGTTCATACAAAGAAATAAAATATAGACAATAGAAAATGAGTACAGGACATGAACTGATAGTTTACAGAAAAGTAAGTTTAAATGATTCTCAAACTTTATGAAAAATGTATGACCTAATTCATAATAAAAGGAGGGCACAAAGGAATGATGAAATGCTATTCTTTGCATATCAAATGGTTCACATGCAAAACTTAGATTGTTCCCTGTATTGATGAAGGTTTTGGGGGAATAGGCAGATTTCTGGTGAAAGTGCAAAATGGAACAATTCTACAACAGGAAATTTGTCAATATTTACCAAAATTATAAAGGCACATAGTCTTTGAATCAGAAAATGCTTCTGAGCAATTTGATAAATATACAAGGACTTCCCTTAGTGAGGTATAAAGTGGAACCTTCCATCACTGTCTATCTCTTTCTACTTTATTGGTCATTAATACATTTATCAATAACTGTCTTATGATATACTTGCTTTTTCTATCTTCCCTTTGAAAGTGTGCATGTGAGTAAAGGATAAACTTCTTGGGGAGACAAACTCTAGTTTGCCTTCTCACAGCACCACTTCCTTGCACAAATGTCAAATAGTGCATACCATGAGTTGGTTCTCTCTCTTGTTTACTGGAAGAGCAATGAATTGGCATTCAGCCTTGGGCCTATGTAACTGGAATCATTTGAAAAGACAGGTGGGTAATTAGGGCAGTACATTTTCTGTTTGGAGGTGAGTCACACATACCTTGACCTGGTTCATGGAAATTATGTTTGCATTCCCAGCAAGCAGTTGCTGGACCACTAATGAGACCACAGATGTTTGCATGCTGTTTTTTCTGACCTGTTTCCGTCTAGAGAGTAAACTCTGTGTTAGAGTCGGTCCTGTTGTGTCTTACTAGTTGGATTGCCAGTCTGAAACTTGAAACTACTGCTGGTGATGGGACAATACATCACAAGGCAGGCTACATCTCCAGCATCTAGAACAGGGCCTGGCACATACGAGGAACTCTGTAAGTAATGTTTAAACGATAAAGGAATGAGTGAATGAATGGATTGTTAAGTGAAAAAGAGTAAGGTGCCAAATGGTAACACTGCATATTACCATTCCCCCTTCCCTGCCCCTGCCATCCCCTCCTCACTGATTTTCTGCCCTGCAAATCCTCAACGGTCTCCCCTCACTCTGATCACTGCCTCCTCAATTGAGTGAGGCAGCCGGGCTCTGTTTCAGTTCTCCTTCCTGCCCAATGGCCTGAAACCAGCCACAGACAGTGAGCTAGGTGAATGACAAGGTGAATGACTTATTGGTTTCCCTCCTACTCTGTTTCACAGTCCTGTATTTCCTGTTGTTCACTTTCTGAAAAGAGTTGTTATATATACTTTTTCAAATTTCTTGTTGTTTATTACATAGGGAAATTCTTGCAGCAATTAAACATTCATGGGAAGAAGTACAAGTTAATAATTTTATTCTTCATAACTTCTCTGAGAGTGATAAAGAACATCTCCAAGGTCAATTTAAATGGTGTTATGGTTATGTTAAAAACACACACATACAGACACACATACACACATATGCAAACCCAATTCTTATCTTTTAGAGGTCCTATTGAAATATTTATGGACTTTGATAATATTATGAGGATTTGCTTTAAAAATGTGGGCAAGGGTGAAATTGCATGGGGATATATACTGATTATGAATTGGTAATCATGGAAGTTCATTGATGAGTACAGTCTACTTTTTCATGTTTGCAATTTTCCATAATAAAAAGCTCCCATAAATCAATTTATAAGAATCTGTCTGTTTAATGTATTTTCAATGACTTCTACTGTGTCAACTTTGTAAGAGGAAGAATCTGAGAACAGGTGTTTGATGATAGAAAGGGGTGGAACCTGAGGGCATGTGGTGTGAAAAAGAAACTGAAACGGTGGGGCGTGGTGGCTCTCACCTGTAATCCCATCACTTTGGGAGGCTGAGGTGAGATCACTTGAGCCCAGCAGTTCGAGATCAGCCTGAGCAACATAGTGAGACCCCATCTCTACAAAAAATTAAAAAATTAGCCAGGCATGGTGGCATGCACTATCTATGAGTCCCAGCTATTCAGAGGCTGAAACAGGAGGATCACTTGAGCCCACAAGTCGGAGGTTACAATGAGCTATGATCATACCACTGCCCACTGTATGCCAGTCTGGGCAACAGAATAAGACTCTGGGCCCCGCCCAGAAGATGGCGGATGAGAAACACCGCCAGACAGAGTACCTCTGAAGAAAAAACAGATTCTAGCAGAAATTAGAAGAAAGAAGCAAGAAGACGAGCCTACATCGGATGAGGGTCGGCAGGAGGAGTACCTGAGACCACGGGAGACTCCACGGGAGGAGGTCGCGGAGGAGAACTGGAGGCTGGGACCCCCGGAGCAGCCCGGAGACCAGCGGGAAGGGGAGGTGGATCTGCCGTTTCCCCTCCCCTGCATCCCGGACTGCTGGTGGGCTCCCCAGCAAGCGGAGGGACCTGCGGACACCAGCCCAGCGAGAACTGCCGCCAGTGAGCGGTAAGCCAGTAGCGGACGCGGCACCAGGCTCCCAACTCCCTCGGGCACCTCCGTGTGCACAGACCCGAGCCGCGTGGCAGACGCCATATTGCCTCCTTCTCCCCTCCCCCAACCCTACCCGTGGCAGCCCAGAGAGACAGACAGACAATATAGCCACCAGCCGGAGGCACCTCCAGGGAACGGGACCTTCCCTTTTGGGGCCCTATAACAGCTGACTAAGGGGAACTCAGACTGTGAGCTCTCTACCCGCCAGCCCTCCCAGGTGCTGCTGGTACGGTGATCCCAGGAGAACGGGGCAGAGCCTGAGGTTGAGAGACATAGACCCAGCTTGGGCTCCCTGTGGGTGAATTGGGACAGGCACGCATTTCCCTGGTGGGGACAAAGTTTGAACTCTGGGACCCAGAGGTCAGACCTGCAGACCACATCCTGTGCACCGAGGCCTCGCATTCCCCGGGGCACAGAAGGGATATACGTGAACAGCCTGCTGAGGTGTGTGTGCCTTCAGGGGCAGATCAGCGTCCTAGAGGGCAACCCTCCCCCCAAAGGGAGGCCGTGCGCCCAGCCCAGGTGGCGTTCCTGCGCAGGGAACCTCCCCGCTAGCATCACAGCCAGGGGAGGCCTGGTGGCGTGTGGTCTGGCCTGCTGACAGAGGCCTAGGAGTAGCCACGGAGTTGAGGACGGAGGAAAGAGGCCAGGCCCACTCCAGACTATGGGTCTCAGACAGCCCCACCCCACACGCAGACTCTCTGACTGAGCGGGGCCATTCCAGCCCCTCCCTGTCAGCTTTGCCTGGAAGCAGAGAACAGAACCTTGACCCCTGATGACGACATTGGTGGTGCTTGAGGGCGGGCTTACCCAACTCAGCTCTGCCCAAACTCTCCCCTAGACCAGTCCTCACTGAAGGGGAGAAAAGGACACACCTGGAAGTCCCAGGGCCCCACCCACCACCTGAGGCACTAGAGTTCTCTCTTCAGGAACAAGAGCTGATAACAGGACACAAAAACAACAGCTTAGCCTGTTTCTCCAAGCAAGCGCCACCTACTGACAGGGAGAGCATCCTGCACACCCTTTTCACGACACCTACTGACACATTATACAGGGAGTGGTCGAATCTCACCCACAGACACCACCTACTGGCTCAGAAACTAAACAAGGCATGTGAATACCCAAACAAAAACCTAAAGAAAAGAAACAACAACTGATCGACATGGGAAGAAATCAGCGAAGGAACTCAGGA
>VSMD01081034.1:0-15881 GCA_008750895.1 Mirza zaza | reverse complement strand
GAAGAAGACAGCTGGGGTGCTCCATCCGAAGACCAACCACATGCCAGCGGCTGCAGGAGTTCCTGGAAGGGAGTGATAGGATTCTGCCGAATATGGATACGGGGTTTTGCACTGATGGCCAAACTTCTCTATGAGGCCCGGCGGGGACCTGAGAGGCAGGAGCTGAAGTGGGGATCTGAGCAGGAAGAGGCCTTCCAAGATCTGCAGAATCAGCTATACCGATCCCCGGCCCTAGGGCTGCCAAATCACACTAAAGACTTCAACCTGTTTGTTAATGAATATGACCATGTGGCAGTGGGAGTCCTAACACAGGCTGTGGGACCCTGGCAAAGACCGGTGGCTTATCTATCCAAGTAGCTCCATGTGGTGGCCTCAGGATGGCCCTCCTGTTTAAGGGCAGTGGCGGCAATGGTCCTCCTTCTCAAAGAAGCTGAAAAGTTCACACTGGGTGGACACACTTGAGTTCACATCCCCCACATGGTCATCCAACTCATCAATAACTTAGGGCACCGTTGGCTCTCTAGCAGCCGGTTAGCCCAATATGAAGGACTACTCTGTGATAACCCACAGATAACCCTGAAAGCTGAGCAGACCTTACACCCCGCAACCCTCCTGCCCATCGATCCAGGACTCCCAGACCACGATTGCCTTGAGGTGATAGAAGAAGTTCTACACCAGCCAGTCAGGACTAAGGGATACTCCCCTGGCAAATCCAGAACTGGAACTGTTTACGGACGGCAGCAGTCACGTCCAGGACGGGCAACGGGAGGCAGGATATGCAGTCACAACTATAGGCCAGGTGGTCTTAGCTGAGCCCCTGCTGGCGGGATGGTCCGCTCAGAGAGCAGAGTTATGGGCCTTAATCCAGGCACTGAGACACACAAAGGGAAAAAGGGCAAATATATACACAGATTCCAAATATACGTGGAGCACCTTGCACGTACATGGGGCCCTCTATCAAGAAAGGGGACTCTTAATGGCAGGAGGAAAAGAAGTAAAAAATAAAGAAGAGATCTTACCGCAATTGGGGGTGCAGATCACCTTTTGTCCTGAAGGTGGCATGTGGGAGCCTAAAGAAATAGCCATGATACATTGTCGTGGATACCACAATGAGACCCAGTCACCCTTGGAAATCATTTGGCAGACCCAACAGCAAAGGCTATAGCGGGACAAAAGTTGCAGGAATAGGGCACAAGGTGATAGGCTGGTAAAATTCTCCTAGCTGCAGAATGGCCCAGATGCCCAAAAATACAGCCCAGAAGAAGCATGGGCAAAGAGAAAGATGTCCCAAAAGACTGAGTCAGGATGGTGGAGTTTGCCAGATGACCATGTCTTCATACCAGAAAGGTTGGGCTACACAGGTATCTCCAATTACCATGTCCTCACCCACCTGGGAAAAATGGCCCTTACCAACCTGCTTGGCCAGTACTACTACATTCCTAAGCTTCTGTCCATCTCAGCAACCATCTGCGCCTGGTGCCAAGTGTGTGCCAAAAATAATGCAGCCATGAGGCCTAGGCTGGCCGCAGGCATCCAGGACGCTGGAACATCTCCCTTTGAAGATACAGCAGTGGACTTTACAGAGCTAAAACCATGCAAAGGAATGAAATGCCTATTAGTAATGATATGCACCTTCTCAGGATGGGTCGAACCCATCCCTACCCGAACTGAAACGGCAAGGGAAGTAGTAAAGGTGCTTCTAAGGGAAATTGTTCCTCGTTAAGGGCTGCCACTCTCAATAGGCAGTGACAATGGGCCGAGCTTTACGAGAGACATCATGCAGACTTTAACAGAAGCATTGGGGAGTAAGTGGAAGCTCCAAACAGCATATAGACCCCAAAGTTCAGGGAAAGTAGAGCGTATGAACCAGACCCTTAAAAACACCCTCGCAAAGATGTGCCAGGAAACTGGGCTAGCCTGGGCGGACTTACTCAGCCTGGCTCTACTCAGAGTCAGATGCACTCCGGGGCCATCAGGATATTCACCCTTTGAGATTCTTTATGGAAGGCCCCCACCCATAATTAGGCTGCTTAAGGGAAATATTACGCAAGTAGGAGAAGACACTCTACAAGCTCAGCTTGTTTCCTTGTCCAAGGTTCTGAACAGAATTCATCACAAAGTCACGGAAAGAACACCCATAGCAATGGGGTACCCTGTCCACTCCCATCGCCTGGGAGATTCTGTACGGGTTAAAGATTGGGAAACGACACTGCTTGAGCCCACCTGGACAGGCCCCCACACTGTAGTCTTAACCATACCTACTGCTGTTAAGGTTGCAGGAATAACTCCCTGGATCCACCACACTCGAGTAAAAAGAGCATCATCTGAAGATGACAGAGACACCCTGGACGACAGAGCAGAACCCAAAAGACCCACTAAAGATGCACCTCTGAGGCAGTAACCTGATGACTACACCCGAGCCTGAATGACTGGACTGATTCCCTACATCCCCATTGGCTTATCAGGACTATTGGCCCTACTACTGGGCATTGGACTTTACTCCATAGCCCCCCAAGACTGGGGGATGGGTAAAAGATTGTGTTTTGTCATATTGTACTGGGCTATAGGGTGCTCCTATTTCTAATTTGGATATTCTTACAGACAATCAACTTAATATGGGATACAGGTTATTGATACAAGATGCTACTAAAAATGTTAACATTGGTTTCCTTACTCACACACACAAATGCTCAAAACCCATGTTCCCCTTCCTGTCACAAATATGTAAGGAGGATTGATGACCTGGAAACAGGGCCTTATGGGACTTATGAGTTCCAGGTTCAAACCACTGCCCACATCATGGCCCTCCAAGTATACTGTCCACTAAACAATTTAGGTGATGCCTTCTAATGCAGTGACAATGGCCACAGTGCATTTAAGGCCATCAAGAGGGGGGAATGTAAGAGAGAATTTTTCCACTCCCTTCCTAATAGTAGCATAACTGCAAAATAACATGACTAAGCAACTATAGAGTAACATCTGACTAGATCTCAATCCTGTGCAAACTTTGCAAAATAGCATGACTAAGCAACCATAGAGTAATATTTGACTAGACCTCAATCTTGTGTAGACTCTGTAACCATTTGCTGCTGTAACCACCAGCTTCCTCCTAACAAAACATATAAAAACCACCATGCTTTGACCCCATTTTGCTCAGAATTTGGAGGCGAGACGCCTCTGAGCCCGCCGGCTTAATAAAAGCCTGTTTTGCAGTACTCTTGTGTGGCCCTTGGTTTGTTTCCCGGTCCTGTTTGCTGTACAATTCCACCATGTGACACCATCCTCCCACTTACTCTCCTGGCCACTTGCATTCAGTTTGCAAAGGAGAAAGGATAATGTGGAGAAAGCCTGTAGCTGGAAGATATAAATGGATTGATTACAGTCGAGTCTCATGAACACCTTCAGTGCAAGGGAGGTCTCAGAAATATAGTCTAGCTGAACAACCAGGAAGAAAAGAACAGTGTGGACTTGGGTGAGCAGCTAGAAGTCTCTGCCACAATTAGCGTGTCTCAGAGTACAAGATGGATCAAAGAGGAGGGAATGGTTAAGAGATCATTATAATACCTCAGGTGGAAAATGATGATAGTCTAAGCTAAAGTACTAAGAGAGTAAGTATTAATAGAAATTTTGAGCTATGTAAGAATTTTTTAAAAGAAGAATCAACAAGGTGAGATGTAGAGGTGACAAGTAAATTGGTTGAGTGTGCCTGTGAGTACTCCCATGTGAGGAAGTCATGAAATAAACCTGGATCCAACTCAAGAATTATAGAGTAAAAACTTATTCCACACTAATGTCTCTGGAGAAGATAAAAATAAACAAGATATTTTCCTCCTCAAGAAAAGCTTATTGTCTACTTAGGTTGTATGTGAAGGGCATGGGATTTGGTTAGACATGTGGGCAAGATGACTTAATATTGGAAACATGGAGAAAAGAGATCAAACATTCAGGTGAAGATCTGAGAGTCTATTAAGCAGTAGTTGACATCACTATGGAGTTAGATGCATCTCCAAAAGAAACAATGAATAAAAAGAAGAGAAGATGGAAGAGAAAAACAGTAGACTCCATATATTTAAGGGTTTGAAAAGAGTTAAAACATATCAAAGGAGATGTTGAAAATCTACTTTGTGTTCCTTGTGATTTATAGTCTTCTAATGGCAATGTAGACAACTGTTACATCTTGGTCTCTAGGCTCACTCTGAGTTTGGTCCTAGAACATTTCTATCCAGGGGCTCTTCTTTGCACTGGAATGGTTTTTGTCAAAGACTTCAAGATACTGTCCTTTCCTTATCCATGTGTAATAAAATTAGTATATGATTCTGGCATCTCTATTAATTTGTAAGATCTTTGGGAGCAGAGACAATGTCTTTTCATTGAATAAAGAGACGAATAAACTGATTGTCAAATATTTATGACTTTTCCACAAGACTTACCAAAGTGTGCAGGACACAGATTATGAAATTTAACTATTTGCTAAATGATTAAATTGTAGGTGTTTGGGAGTGGTGCTGGGGTTCAGGAGGATGAGAACCTCTGATTTACAGATTGTTCCTTTCTTAGGCATAAGTGTCCAGGGATAGCTGTTGATTAGTTTCAGTTATCAACCAGAAGTTTCCCAATGAAATTGGGAAATTAACTGCGGATTACTGTGGATTTAGTAAAACTAGGTATAGACATATCTGATCCCCAAAGTCAAAAGTGATGGGTAAGGAAGATCATTACACAAAATAATTTACTAATAATTCCGGATTCTCTCCCCTTTTCTGCTGAAGAATCCATGAGAGAAGTAAATCAGTCATCAGCCCTGGAATCCATCCTCCTGGGAGTTAATGGTCAACAAAAACAAGATTTCTTCTTTGTCTTCTTATTTGTTTACCCCATCACACTGATTGGAAACATGCTCATCATCTTGGCCATTCACTCTAACATTCACCTTCACAACCCCATGTATTTTTTCCTTGCTAACCTCTCTTTGGTTGACATCTTCTTCTCATATGTAAGCATCCCTAAGATGATAGCCAGCCATCTCTTGGGCAGCAAAATCATCTCCTTTGGAGGATGCCTAACACAGATGTATTTCATGCTTGCCATGGCTAACACAGACAGCTATATCTTGGCTGTGATGGCATATGATCGAGCTGTGGCCATCAGCTGCCCACTTCACTACACAACAATTGTGAGTCCGAAGTCTTGCGTCCTGCTAGTTGTTGGGTCTTGGATGGTTGGGGACGCCAATTCCCTCCCCCACACTCTGCTCACAGCTAGTCTGTCCTTCTGTGGCAACCATGAAGTGGCCAGCTTCTACTGTGACAGTGCTTGTTTGCTCAAGCTGTCCTGTTCTGACATCCACTTTAATGTGAAGATGATGTAGTACCTGGGGGTTGGTGTTTTCTCCGTGCCATTATTATGCATCATTATCTCTTATATTCGGGTCTTTTCCACAGTCTTGAGGGTTCCACCCACCAAGGGTGTGCTCAAAGCCTTCTCCACCTCTGGTTCTCACCTCACAGTTGTTTCTTTGTATTATGGGACAGTCAAGGGCACGTATTTACGTCCTCTGACTAGGTACAGTCTAAAGGATGCAGTGGTAACTGTGATGTACATGGCAGTTACCCCAATGTTAAATCCCTTCATCTATAGTCTGAGAAATCGGGACATGATGGTTGCCCTGTGGAGACTCTTCAGCAAGAGAATCTCATGATAAATGTGAGGGAATGTGATGGAGACTGCAGCACACTCTTGAAAGTCCACCCTCAACGTAATTCCTCTCCAGGAAGCTATCTTTGATCTTTCCAGCCAGAAAATTCTTCCCAGAAATCTTGTAACAAATGGATGAGATATTTCATTGAGATTATCACTTTTAACACATTTTTGCTCCTTTTGGCAGAGTGGCAGTATAAGAATATTGGGTGCGTGTGTCAGTTATTCTACTGATTAACAGAATAAAGCTGGGAAAGTCTGAAGCTCATGTATGTGTTACAATAATAATACCTACCCTGTCTTTATCCTTGGGTTTAAGAATCACAATAGCTCATGCTTTAAATGCTATACATCACTATACGAAAGTCAATTTTTATTGGACTATTATGTTTAAGCATCCCTACTTTGTGTCAAATTATGAAGGCAAGAGCTGTCTTAACATACCACACTGTATATCTCACAGTCTTGATCATATAAGATGCATACAATAATCATTGGTGGAAGTGGAATAAATGTATGAAAATATTCATATTTGAAGTTGAATCTGTTAGTGATTAGACATGATTGGACTGGACATTATTTTCCCATACCTTATTACAAAGCTAGTATATCTTTTAGGGTCAGTTAGAATCCATTCTGTAAGCAGAAATCATACTCAGTATTTTTAAACAAAAAAATTTAAAACAGAGAATTAGATACTTAGTCGTATTCTGAAAGAGACTAAAGGTGAAAAAGTTCTGCTGTAACTCAAAAGTTATTAACTGTAGAAATAAGTTACTTCTACTAGGACTAGGGGTACAAAAAGGGAAAAGTGGTGTTATCAGAACCTAGGAGTTCAGAGGAGGGATGACCATGTATCTGATCCTCAAATCTCTGAGAGAAGCTGCTAAACAGCTGCCATTTGGTCACTATTTAGTGAGTTGACCCAAACTTTTATTTTTGGGGGGTCTGAAACCTCCATAGAACTACTTTTATTTTTGTTGCTGCAGGTTTTATTAATCTTTGCTATTGGACATGGAAATGTTAAGAAGCACCCCAGACATGGTTGTGATCCTTGCACCTCATTGTGTAGCAGCAACACAATGTCCTTGGTAATTGGGATCGGCTACTCAGACCAGTGGAGAAATTCCTTTTTTTCTTCTGAATGATCCATAGAGAAATGCCACAATTTGGTTGATCTTAGCAGCATAATTTTAATTTTCAAAAAAGTATATCCCAAAGATTATTACTGATAAAATTTTATAAGGTTATAAACGACTAACACAATTTAAAAAAAAAAAAACTTTCTAGGATAGATGCCATAAAAGTGCATTAAAAAACAAAAGCAAGGGGAAGATGAACATAGGTTGAAGATGAGGGGATTTTCATAAGAGTAGACACAAGGGAATGAAAGTGGGGCTACAATTAGTTGATATAGGCTATTACTGAAATTCTAATTTTCAGGTTGGATGGTGGATCAATGAGTGTTAACAATGTATCCTTATGAATAGATCAACAGATTGATGATTGATAATAGATAGATATACATAGGTAATAAATAAAATGATAAGAATTAATCTTGAGCCAAGGATTAGGTAACTAGAAAACAATAAGGGAAGAGCATGAAGTAATGAGACTAAGAGTGTATTTGGGCATTTCACAGAGCAATCTAGAGAAGAGAAAGGGACTATAAAGACAAACAATATAGATGAAAAGGGGATGTGGAAATAGAAACAATATAGTAATATATAGTAATTGTCTGCTCATGTCTACCTTGGTGCTGTCACACTCAGGTCTGTGGGCGGCAGTGTTCATTGGCCCATGGTGGCTTCAGCACTGCCCAACCTAAGATCAGTGACAGCAGGGACCAGCACATGGTGGCCCAATCTTTCACACTACCCAAGTTCCCCATCAGTGGTGGGGGCACAAGGCACCTGCCCATGGGACATGCAGGAGCACCCGGCCTCTCTGCTCCCTCCCTGGCCTGGCGGGGCACTGGGGAGGCAGTAGCAATGGCTGATCTGACCCTAAGAGATACAGCGCTCTGGGTCTGTGGTCTCCAAATGGCTCTAGCCATGCCACCCAGGGTTCCTGCTTGTGGGGCCCTGCCGAGACTTCTCACCAAAGCTATGTTACGGCACAGTCTCCATTGACTCTGTCAGTCCAGCAGCCTGCTATGGCGCAGGGTCCCCCACACCGCTCAGACTGCAGAGTGCACAGGAGAAGGTGAAGCCAAGGGTATCTCCTCTGTCCCTTCTCCACACGCAGATACCTTCCCTATGTGCCTTTGATCCCACAGAGTGGGCTGCATCTCTTCCCTTCCCTTCCCTTTGGGAGCCTCCTGTCTCCTTTATATTGATTCCAAATGTTCTCTTTCAGATCCTCAATCTAAAAGTGAATATCCCCTGAACACTTTCCATCTTCTCCGTGAAAGCAGCGTGTGCAATCTGCTTCCAGCCCTCCATCTTGGCCCCTCCTCCCAGGAAACATACTTTCTGATTTTAGTATTAGTATTTAAAAATGTTTAAGTGTGTCTTTTTCTATAACTTAAGCTTAGGCCGGTCATCCTCACACATTCCCAAGTCACTCAGGGAGGTTAGGATTGGCATCCAGCCTCTTGCATCTAGAAGAGCAAAGAAAGGAAGAACTCCTGTCTGTTCTGTCATTATTGAAAATTTAAGTATATTTAGAATTTATCATGCTGCTCAAAAATGATTCTCTTTAATAACTAGGCTAGCTCTAGTCTAAACCAATAAGAAATCACATCACAAAAGTTCTAAATATACACATTTTTGGCTAACCTAGAGTTCTTCTATTGGGTCTTTGCTAGACTTAATTGCTGAAAATATAATATTTTCTAAGGCATTTTACAACCCAGGGAAACTACTAATATCTGAAGATGGGAAAAAGAGAAAAGTATAAACATTTCCCTCAGCTTCTACGTAATTCCATTAAACATTTGTTCAATGATAAGTCTACATTAAACTCTGTGGTAGGCTGTAGAGAAATAGAACTGAAAGACATCTTTTGTCCCAGACAAATTTACAGTGTAGTGGGGAAGACAGATGGCTGGACCAAAAATTCAAATGGCTGGGAAAGCACTGAGATATAGGGGCAGGTAAGAAGAACATTACTTTTGGGGCAATGAAACATGAACTGTGCCTTCAAGGAGGAGAAGGGGACAGTCACAAGTGGAGAAGGACTATTTCCTGGTCAAATCAATAGCTTTCAAAAGGTTAGGGAAGGGATAAGACCAGTGGGACACCAGAAAGGTGGCCTGATGTGGATGAAGAGTGAAGCCAAACTGGGAGCTGCACCTGTACCGTATGACAAGGGAGGGCTGAATGGGGACAAACTTACCTGTCATGATGAGGCACTGGGGCATTGGTCCATTTTCCTGAAAGTGTGACAAGTCATGAAAGGATCATAAGCAAAAAGACAACAAGATTATATGTAGATTTTAGAATCATTCCTGTGTGTGAGAAGGGGAAAAATGAAATGGCGTCAGAGCACAGGCAAGGAGACACACCATGAAAGAAATCTTATGAGCAAAGGGCTAAAACCAATTTTGTAATATATTAATCATGCCCAATGTTGTTTAAGCAGATCTTTTTAAAATTAAAAAAATGTATAAAAACATTTTTACTGATCTCTGATTCTTGATTCTGAAACTTCTGCATGTCGTATGTCTGAAACACATCATCAGCCCCACGAATGAGAAATATATCCCAATGAAATATGCCAAAGAAACAAGATAAAAACTAAATAAAGTCACCTGCAGGATTTTCTAATGTTTCTTGTCATCCTGAAGCTTCCAGCTTCTAGGACAATGATTCATGTTTCCTTTATCCTGACACCCAAAATCATGTCTCCTCTCTTGGGCATAAGAATATCTAGAGTTACGTTTAGGTGACCATAATGTGTGGTGAAGAGTGGACCCTGCTGGCACGATCGCGATCTTCCAATTGTGTTGACCCTGTTTGCATCCAATACAGTGCTCCACTATTAACCTGTAAATGAATACATTTGCTTTCTAGACAAATTCCAGGAAGGCCACAGAAACTGGCTTCTTAGCCAGATGGAATAAGCCACAGGTGAATTTCTTTCAGGATAGACCAAAATTGATGTAGACGATAATCCTTACATATTTTGATCCTTCAAGCCAGACCAAAAGGAAAATCTGAGGTGCAAGGCTTCATGAGAAGAGAAATGTGGGCTGATGCCATGTTGACAAGTGGCGGACCTGCTCTACATCGTCTGAGGAGACTGTAGCCCAGTGTGGGCCGTGGTCAACTCGAGTTGAGTTGAAGACAAGACCTCCTCCTACGTATGCATGTGCTTGGTACAGCTCTGCCATGGTGATAAGTACCCTAAAAACTACAGGGGAAAAAAGGTAATACATGAAGCGTACGTGCCCGGGAGGCACCGCTCTAGAATCTCGCAGGCTGGGTTCAAGGCCTGGCTGGGCCACTCCCACCTGTGTGACCTGGGGAATGCTCTAGGGCTGAACGATCGGTTTACCCAATTTGTAAAAAGAAGTGAGTGGAACCTGCCTGCCGGGAAGGGATGTCATAGGGTGCAACATCCAATCCGGTGTGTGCACCGTGTCCCTTCTCAGAAACCCTAGCAGCTGGGCTGGCGATCCTTGTGGCGGCGCAGAGGAGAGGAGAGGTCCCCGGAGGAGCCTGGCAGGATCGGGTTGTCTCCGTCTCGGCCTCCAGCAGGCTCCGCCGCCGCCTGTGAGCAGGGGAGAGGGCGGTGACACAGCCACAGGCAGCCCACGCCGGGCCCTGGCCCAGGCGCCCTGGAACCTGCAGGGTCCGCGCCCAGGTGGCAAGGGCTCTGGCTGACGGAGCCCCCACAGTTCCCAACGGTCCGCACACGGTGGCCCATCGCGTGCCAAACACCTGCCGCCAGCAGCAGGAGTTGCCCTTTGCCCTTTGGCGCCTTTTCTCCGCGCCCTCGCTGCCCCCATCCCCCACCCCCGCGCGCTCGCCCCCACGTTCGCCATGGCGCGCCCTTTCTCTGTCGCCAGTTCCATGGGGACGTCACAAGCGCCCTGCTAACCAGTGCATGCTCTGTCTCCAGGAGAGGTAGACGCTAGGAGAGATCTCTCCAAGTCTTCTTCTCTTTGGAACTTCATTGTGCACAATTTGCCCGAAATGGGCAGCTGGCTTAGCAAGCCAAGCCTCCCGGACCTCCGGCGGCCCCAGCCGGGTCGTCGTCCCCCCTTACCTGTGGCCCGCGATGTTACCGCGCCGGTCCGCGCCCACTCCGTGGCTCCTGCGCCCGCCTCACGCCCTGTGCGCAGGATGTCCATCTCCAGTATGGGTCGCGGGCCTTTATCTGGGGGCTTCTTCATTGCTCCTAGGAGGAGGGCTCCTCTCCCGCAGGGTACGAGCTCCCCGCTGGGCATCCTTCCCAGCACAGCCTGGGGGGAGGCCCCAAAGAAGCCCGTGCTGTCTCTTGCCACCTTGATGGCCAGATGCTCCAGAACCGTCAGGATCCCTCCTCTCCGGCGTCGCAAGGTGACCCTCCTGCCTGCACTGCTGGAGCCGGAGGTCAGGGCTGCGAGGCCTATAACCTCCAGCCACCTCCCCACGCCTGGCCAGGAGAAGGAGGCGCGGGCCCAGGCGATAGCAGAGGAGGAGCAGCAGGAGGAAGAGCAGGAGCCGGCGCAGAAGGCCGCGGAAGACCTCGAGGAGACCCGCGGCCTGGACAGGAAGACGGGCGCTCCCGGCGGTGGGGAAGCCCCGACGCCACCAAGGCCCGGCCCTGCAGGCTCGCTCCAGGCGCCCGCGTCAGCGTCGCAGGCTGAAAAGACTCGCAGCTCTTCTCCACGCAGAGCCGCCGGGAAGAGGCCCCTCAAGAGGACAATGCCCATGCCACTGCTGCTGCCACTGCCACCGCCTGTGCTGCTGCCGCTGTCATGGGACAGAGGCGAGCTGCCCCCACCTGCGAAGCTTCCTGGCATAGCTGCGGAGCAAGACCGAGGCGCCTTGGCGGAGGGCATTCGGGATCAAAGAAACGCCAACACCGTGCGGGGAGAAGCAGAGGCCTTGGAGGAGAAGACAGAGGCCCGGGGAGGCTGCGGGGCCGCCCGGCCTGCCCCTGCGCTCGCCCCGCCTGCTGCTCCGATGGCGGGCTCCCGGTCCCCCACCGCTCCCCACCCTTTCCGCGTCCCAGTTCCCTTCCCCGCCCCCGACTTGGCTGCTGGACCTCTGATCGTTCCTGTTCCTCCACCGTCCTCCACCATACTCACACCCCCTCGCTGCCCTCCGCCCGTTCCTGCTGACCTTCCTCCTCCCCTCAGGGCCATTGCTGCTGCCGGGAACCCGCCTGGGGGGAGCGGAGGCCCTGACCCCCCAGGCTTCCCCGTCGCTCCCCTGCCCGTGCCTGCTGGCCCCCTGCCCTTCTCCTGCATGCTGCCCCACTGCAGAACTGAGTCCCCAACCCCCATGAGTGTGGACTCCCCTCCTCCTCCCTCCCTCCCCAACCCTCCTCCTCCCTCCCTCCCCAACCCTCCTCCTCCCTCCCTCCCCAACCCTCCTCCACCTTCCCTCCCCAAACCACCTCCTTCCCTCCCCAACCCTCCTCCTCCTTCCCTCCCCAACCCTCCTCCTCCCCACCTGCCCCCACCTCCTGGCCCCCTACCCTTCTCCTTGATGCTGCCCCACTGCAGAACTGAGTCCCCAACCCCCATGAGTGTGGATTCCCCTCCTCCTCCCTCCCTCCCCAAGCCTCCTCCTCCCTCCCTCCCCAAGCCTCNTCCTCCTTCTCTCCCCAACCCTCCTCCTCCTTCCCTCCCCAAGCCTCCTCCGCCTCCTGTTCCCTCCCCTCTTCCTTCCTTCACTTTCCGTCCTCCCCTTTCCATCCCCTCCTCTCCTCCTTCCTTCTCCATCCCTCCTCCTGTTTCCATCCCTTCCCCTCCTCCTCCTTCCTTCACCTTTCGTCCTCCCATTTACATCCACTTCCCTCCTCCTCCTTCCTTCCATGCCCCTTCTTCCCGTTCCTTACCTTCTCCTCCTCCCATTTCCCTCCCCATCTCTTCTTCATTACCTACTCATTCTACTCTTTCCTTCCCCACTGGTCCTCTAGTCCCTTCCGCCAGGAACCCTACTTTGCTCACCGGCACATTCGTCTCTTCCGCAGCAGCCAAGTCAACCATCCAAGGTAGCCCATCTGCCCACATGACCCAGCAACCTCGTTTAGACCCTGAGGTTACTGACATGGATACAACTCCCCCTTCTGCAGCTCATATTTTCACCTCTCCCCCAGCCCCTAATGTGATCCATCCCCCCATCCCTGCAAAGACCAGAGTCCCCGGCCACCCACCTCCACCTGTGGTCCGCCACCCCACCCGTCAGCCCACATTCGGGAGCCCTGCTGGGCAGCAGGCAAGAGCCCCTTTTCCCAGGGCCCCTGTCTTCGTGAGCCTTCCCACCACGGCTCCTCCCATCGCCCCCACTCTGGTGGGCAGGGCCTCTGCAGCACCCTCGTCCACGCCGGCCTTTGACCCGGATGCCATGGACACCACCCCTCCTTCCAAGGCTGTCATCTTCCGGTCTCCTCCCGCCTCCAGGAAGAATTCCACCACTCTCCAGGGGGGCATGCCGGGCACAGAGCACCTAGTGGCAGCAGCGCCTCAGCGCAGGTGACCAGTGGCATGGGCAGGCCTGGACAGTCATTCAGGGGACCCAAACCACAGCCTTTTTATCCAGGAGCCGTCCCGAGGCGCATATCTTGGCTCCCTCGTGGACAGTGACCGTGTTGCTACGTGGGGGTATGAAGGAGTTCGAGAGGAAGCCACAGGCCCAGCCCGTCCTCCAGCCCAGCCGCCCGCCGGGGCAACCTGCTGCCTCCCGCCCCTGCCGGGCCTGCAGCCCTGCGGAGGGGCGGGGCTCTGAAGCATCTGGCCAAGAAACGCCACTCCTGGAACTTTGTCCTATTAAAATGAAAGCCCCAGTAAACCTGAAAACACAGGTGCTATTGTTTGCTTGTAGAGGAAAAAAAAGTGGAAATAAGGCAAATGCCCTCAGTAGGAAAATGACTAAATACATAACGGTACCCTTTCATAGTGAATGTTTCACAGTTATTAACATTTCACAATGAATGTTATAAAGGAGAACTGTACCTGGTAATCACAAGAATTGATACAAGGTACTGCTGAGTGAAAATCAAGATGCAGAAAGCTTATATATACAAATGCATTTTTGTAAACAATGCCAAACTTGGATGTCTGCAGGTCTACACAGGACTAGATTACAATGGACCCAACAAAGAAAGGGCAGCGTTTGCTTAGTAACCTGGTGACTTGGTGGAAGGGAATTCAGTGATGCAGGGACAAGGAGAAAGAAGGAAAAGAAAACCAATCAAAAAGAAAAAACTTGTAGGTGACAGCAGAAAAACGGCAGCATAGAAAGTCCTGGCCTTTCGCTCCCCAGGCACACAGACTCAGCATGACACGCACACCAGCGCCCTTTGGGAGAAGTCTGGAACCAGCTGGGCCCCTGTACACAGGCAGGCACGAATCCGGAAACACTGCAGCCCACGGGAAAGTCCAGCCAGCCCTGAAAGCATAACCCCTCCGTCTGCACGCTGCCGCACGGCCAGCAGGAACCCCCAGCTCCCAGCCGCTGCCTGGGAAGGGAAGGCAAGGACTGTCCTGCACGTCCAAGGCTCTGATTTTGCCGAGAGCTACCCACGGGACCGGTTTGTGTCTTGCCTGGGTCTGAGCACTGATGGGAGAGGACCCCAGTTTGGGAGCCACTGAAAGCAAAGATGGCAGTTTGGACCAGCACACAAGCACTGCCTACAACTCTGTTCCTGGCTCAGCACAGAGTGAGTGCTAAATCCAAGCTTCTTCCTGCAGTAGGAAAGAGATGGACCATGCGCCCAACATTCCAACTTTTCCACCGGCTGCATGAGGGTCTGGCCTCTGTCACACCTGTCTTGAAGCACAGATGGGAGCCACCGTACTACAGACACTTTGCTCCCCTGGGAGCAAAGACGGCAGTTTGGACTTGTGAGAAAGGACTTGCCATGGCCCTTCCCCTCAGTTCAGCAAGCAAGCAAGCTTCTTCTCTTCTCCCAGGGACAACTTCTCCCAGGGCTGCCCAAGGGACTGGCTTCAGTCTTGCCTGTCTCGGAGCCCTGGTGGGACCTGGCACAGTGGGAATGCCACTCCGGTTCAGCCCCAGCACTGGAATGACCTGCCCCTGGTTGCCATGGCACCCGGGGCTGCACTCTCCCTCACTGTAGAATCTACCCTGGTCAAACAGGGAGGTTTTCCTGCGGGGGTGGGGAGCGTGGGCCCTCTCCCAGCGCATCGCACCTCAAACCCGCAGCATTCCACCGTCAGAGCCGGCCACGCTGGCTTCCTCGCCACCCACATCAAATGCACAGACCTCCTGCTGTCTCCTGCAATCCAAGTGAGGCCAGAGGGCACAAGGTCCATACATCTTTTTTATTATAATTATTTTGTATTGAAACAGTTTAAAAGTCACAGCAGTTATAAAAGAGCACAGAGAGTTCCTGCGAAACCTTTACTCAACTTTATCTAACCCCATAGTTCATTGTCAAAATCAGGGCATTGCCATTGATACAATACTATTAACTGTTAAAACACAGACCAACACTTGATTTTCACCACTTTTTACAGGCACCTTTTCTTGGTGTGTATTTCACTTTTATTCTATGTGTAGATTTGTGTTATTATTAATATCACCGCAACCAGGATACAAAACTGTTCCATCAACACAAAGAAACTCTCTCATCTTGCCCCTCACCTTAACCATAGCCCCTACCATGCCCTGACCTGTTTTCATCACAAGTGTGTTACTTTGAGGATATTATATAAATGGAATTGTATGAAATGTGGCCTTTTGAGAGTGCGTCTTTTTTGCTCAGTGTAATACCCTTGAGATCCATTCAAGTCGTTGTGTATGTCAATAACGTGTACCCTTTAATTGCTAAGTAATATTACATGGTATGGTTCTACCGCAGTTTGGTCACTCATCCACAGAAGGTCATTTGGGTTGTTTCCAGTTTTTTGCTATTACAGATAAAGCTTTTATGAACATCTATGTACAGGTTTTAGTGAGAACATACATTTTCATTTTTCTAGTATAAATACCCAGTACTGGGATTGCTAGATTATATGGTAGGTATATATTTAACTTTTTATATATATATATATATATATA
>VSMD01081032.1:0-19335 GCA_008750895.1 Mirza zaza | reverse complement strand
GGAAACCAAGCTGCTCTGACTTCTCCCTGGAAGGTGTCGCTCCCGGGGGTTAAGGATGGGGGAGGGCCCTGCAGGTGCATTCCCCAAACTCCACCCTCCTCACCTGGGGTCGCGTCTGTGCACGCAGAGCTTGCCGTGCATGCAGGGGAGCTGTGTGTGACACACCTGGGTGTTGCCATCACGGCTGTGTGGCACCTGTGGCCATTGTAAGGGCCATAAAGCCCCAGGATGTCACAAAACCTGGAGACTGTCAGTCCCTTCCTCTGTTTTAGTGATAGAGATGTTGAGGCTCCCAAAGGAGAGGCAGCGTCTGGGGACGGACCACTGAGTCAGCTCAGCAGGAGGTGCTGACCCCAGGGACGTCGGCACTGCAGGCGCCGCGTGTTCTCGAGGCCAGAGAGTGCCTATTAATCAGTCGGTCGTGTGTTTGTCTATTCATCATCTACCTATCTTTTTATCAGCCTATTTATACTTAATTTTCATTGTAAAATACACAAATTTATCATTTTTAAGCATAGAGTGTGGCGTTAAGCACACTCATATATGCATGCACACACATGCACACACTTGCATATGCATACACACACATGCATACACACGTACACACTCACACATGCATACACACACGCACACACACATGCACACACACGCACACACTCACACATGCACACACATGCACACACTCAGGTATGCATGCACACACATGCACACACTCACACATGCATGCACACACATGCACACTCACACATGCATGCACACACATGCACACTCACACATGCATGCACACACATTCACACATACATGTACACACATATGCATGTACACACATTCACATATGCATGCACACATACGCACATACTCATATGCATACACACTCACATGTGCATGTACACACATACACACTCACATATGCATACACACACGTACACAGTTATATGCATGCACACACATGCATGCACACACGCACACACACATGCACACAGTCACACATACATGCACACACTTACACATGCATGCACACTCACATATGCATGCACATACATGCATACACACATATACATGCACACTCACAAATACAAGCATACACATCTGTACACACTCACACAAGCACACACATGCACACTCACACATACAAGCACACACATGCACACAGTCCCTGAGTCACAGGAGCTTTGCTATGAGCTGGGAAAACTCTGACCTGGGCTCTCCTGCATTTGTACCTCATGTAAATAGCTGACCCAGAAAAGAGTCAGTTTAGTAAAATAATGTAGTAAGAAATGGAAAGAGCCCAGGCTCCATTACATATGAGAATAAGGGAGGAAAGGAAGAGGAAAACAGTGGAGATGAAGCCCACACTCCAGCAGAGACGAGATGGCGCACTGCATTGAGCTCAGCAAAATCACCTTCCCAAAGGCTCCCGCAGAGCCGGGGGCTCCAGCGAGGAAAGTTCAAACAAGACGAGAAGGTAGAACCAGGCGGCACCACTCAGCAAGGAAGTGGGAGAGAAGACCGATATCGTCCAGGAACGAAGCCAGCGTCGGAGCCAGCAGCGAGCAGAAACGAGGGTGAAGACGCAGAATGGGACCCCAAGAGCAGAGAGAGACCGAGGGGCAGACAGCCTCCAGGGGCGAAGATGTAAATCAAACTGATACAGAAATAAAAAAGATGCATAATCTCTAAGATGCAACAACATGCCAGACGCTAAGGAAAAATGGACAAGGTTTGAGCCACAGATACATATATTTAAAGACAAAGGGACGTTTATTTAGGTTTTCAGGCCAAGAACAAGCTGTTTCTAAAGGGAACAGCCAGCTGCCCCCCGGGCTTCACGACAGTATTTAAAGCCACCAGGTCTAGGAGGGGCGGATCACACTGCTCGGCAGTCACCAAGTTACCTGAACCCTGCAAGGCCCCGGGGGTGCAGCTCCGGGGACCCCTCTTGGAGACCCTTCCAGAAGATGACTACGACATGAAATCCGAAGGCAGCAGTGAGCACTGAAGCCCCCGTGTGGGAATGGGACTCACCCCACCCTAAGGATTACGGTAAACAGGAGAATCTTGTCACGGCGCACGTCATACGTGAGACCCTTCAGGACACAGCCAGGAATGACAGCAACAGGGGTCATGGCTGGAGGTGGGATCACGGTGTGCACTGCTATTCTGCTCTGGTCCGGAGTTTAAAACCGACAAATCACACTCATTGGAAGATATAAAGGATGAGAAGAACTAAGAATAATAAAATGATGAACTAAAATGATTGCAGGCAAGAAAAAGGAGGTGAGACATTAGAAATATACTAATTCCATATGGATTTGTGAAAGGAAATCTAGAGATACTGTCAGAGAGAGAGAGAGAGAGAGGGAAGGATGATTGAGTATATTACACAGAGTTAGTTTATAAAATGTCCAGCAAAAGAACTAAAAACAAAATATAAAAATTTCAAAGTAGCATACAAGTAAAAAAAAAGCCCACAGAAGCACGCGTGAAAGAAAGATGACGATGACACTCATAGACCCTGCAGTGTCAAATTTAAGGAGGAAAAATGAAAAGAAGCTTTAAAAACAGGCAAAATTAAGATAGAACCACACGACCCTGCAGTGTCAAATTTAAGGAGGAAAAATGAAAAGAAGCTTTAAAAACAGGCAAAATTAAGATAGAACCACACGACCCAGCAATTCCGCTTCTGCGTATCTTCTCAAAAATAATTAAAAAGCAGCGTCTCAAAGAGTTATTTGTACGCTCGTGTTCATATTCATATCAGCATCAGTGTTACTCTCAGTAGCTAAAACGTGGAAGCCACCCAAGTGCCTATCAATAAACAAAGTGTGGTGTAGACATGCGATGGGATGTTATTCAGCCTTCCAAAGGGAGGCAGTTCTGACACTCGCTACAGCCTGGCGCCAGCAGCATCGGCCACAGACAGAGGGTGCCACTGCCACGGCACTCACCACCGTGAGAAAATGACGAGGTTATGTCGGAATGTGGTTCCAGCGGGCTTGGAAGGTAATTGATAAAATTCCTTCAAACTGCAGAGTTTTACCAGGGGCGCACATGCGTGCGTGCGTGTGTGCGTGAATATAGATGACAATTTGGAAAACAAAAATCATGGAGCATTTGTATTTTCACCAGGAATTTTTGCTGTAGCTGTGGCCTCTCGCTGTAGCCGAGTGACAGAATCCTACCGACAGTCAGAAGGTATTTGCTCTCTGGTGCCTCTACGCCTTGGTCATGGCTTCTTCTAAAAGCCATTCATTATGTTTTTGACTTTCTTTTGTATACCTCCGAGTTCTCTGTGCCCGTTCAGACTTGTGGGATGGTGAATGTCTCGTGGATAATAATCTGGTATAGTTATGTGTCCACCTAAGGCAAATAACAACTGTCTGTCTGTCCATCCATCCATCTTTCCCTCCACCCATCCACTCATCCCTCCACCCACCATCCCTCCATCCATCCACCCATCCTATCAGCTGTCTATCTATCTACCTATTTTCCCAGCTTTACTGAGACATACATGATGATAAAAATTGTAATATAGTTAAGGTGTACAACATGATGTTTTGGTATATATATACACACACATTATTAAGTGATTACCACCTTAAAGCTAATTAACATATCCATCACCTAACATAGTTAACTTTTTTTTGGTCATGAGAGCATTTAAGATCTACTTTCTTACCGAATTTTAAGTGTACGATATAGCGTTTTTAACCACAATGGCTATTTGGGTCGAAGGTATAACCAATCTATTTAAGTCGTTCAAGAAAAGGCACTAATGGTATAATTGTGATTTGGCATCAGGTCACCAAAATCAATCACTGAGTGATTGAATGGTGGGTCAGTTTTAAGCAAATGTTGCAAGTATTTTAACATATACAATGGACAAGACCTCAAATGTATATATTTAAGAAACTAAACCTGTCTTCTCATTGTGAGAGGGCTTATAGTTTAAGTTTCCATTTTTTTTTTCTTGTGGTAGTGTCTTACACAAGCTTTACACAAACTTAATGCGTTTTAGCTGAATTAAATTATTACAGCTGCTGACATGTAAAAACGCCCAAATCAGATAATCTAAAACTTGAAGTGCATTTGACTAAATAAATTTAAAAACCTGTCCGTGTGCGAACTTCAGTCCACGGCGCTCAACCTACTTATGTAGATTTTTCAACACTCAGTGTATTATTAAGATGATAATTGAACTTGCTTCCCCTAGGATTATTATTCTAATTTCATTTTGTGTAGCTTCCATCTGTTTACAAAGAAAAACAAGACAGGCGTTTTATGAAACACCAGCAGTAGTGAATGCATACTGCCTATTATTGGAGAAATACGTAGGGCAGCTGTTTGGTCAGATTGAAAACATAATTCAGTTGAGGATTCGCTGCCCTTGTGAACCGAGAGAGAGTTCCCACCGTTGGACAGACTCTTAAGACTGAATTACAGCCTCAGGAGTGCATTGAATGCATGCGTTGTTATGCGTGACACCAAAGGGCAGGTGAGCAGACTTAGAAAACCAGGGCTTCCATCGGTAGAGCTGGAAAATTTACCTGCTGGTCACCACCGAGGAAAATGATTGTGGTTGGACAAGCATATTTCCACTGAGAGATTTATGTGGAAGTGAAGGTAACATGGATATCTCATTTTGAATCTCACCGGTCTGACAACACGAGGTCCACCCCGCTGATCCTATTGTCTCGGAATTATAAAAAAAAAAAAAAAAACCCAATAAGTTATTGAAGTCAATTAATTCAGATTTCAATCACATTAATGCTCTTTCAATCAGTCTTTCATTAAGGACGGCACGTCAAATGAAATGCAGATGGTGAGAAGCGAAGTCAATGATGCATTAACCGACGCTCTCTGCGAGGTAGCTTCCAGGGACTTGGCTCGTTAACTCCAGCTCATGCCGGCAGGTAACAAAGTATTTCCTTGGATGTCTGTCTGGAGCAGTCACTGATTCAGATGTTTAGGGATCTTATCTAGATGCTACCGTGTTTCCCTGAAAACAAGACCTGCCCATAAAATAAGCCCCAGCAGGATTTCCGAGCGTGTGCGCAATAGAAGCCCCACCCCGAAAATAAGCCCTATCGACGGGCGTGGCTGCGCAGCGCGTCTGCATAACCCGTGCATTTTGTTGCCAAGCGGGAAAGAAGACGAGCAGCCCTTCTCATCTTCCCCATCGTGACAGCTGCTGTCCCAGAGGTGACCGGAAAGGTGCGGGCAGCCCCACCAACAAGGTCGTCTCCCTCTGTCAGGTCCCGGCCGTCCTGAGACCGTGAACCTGAGACACAGAAGCACAGCTGTGCAGCTGCCCAGGGGCGAGAGAAGCAGGAGTGGCCTCCGGGTTTGGGGGTTTGGGGGCACGTGGGAGGGACATCTGAGCTTTGCCAACCCGGTCACCTCCACCACCTTGCACCTGGTGACGCCTTGACTCATTTCCTCGAACGTATATTCTTACGTACCAGGCAGGAGTGAGGTGAACGTAAGGGCGAATGACCCTGTAGCCTTGGCACACCTTGCACAGGTGCCTGCAGCCACTCAAAAAAAGCTGGTCGAATGCACAGAACAGAACGGAAGGAGAGCTGCTTCTCACAGGACGAGAGGCAGAGCGAAGGTGGGGGGCCGTCAGGGTCCCCGACTGTGGCTCCACGTGGGGAGTAAGTTTCTGGGGCTGGGGGTGCCCGTCACCCCTGAGTCTGACAGATCCGGGGAAAGAGCCGCAGCTGCAGGAACAGAAGCCAGGACCCCCTCCCCACCACGCGCCACCAACTCCAAGGCGAGGCCTACCCTGAACGGAGGAAGGACACCTCTTCCCTTGGTGCACCCCGAAAAAGTGCATCCCCGAGTCAGATCCCCCCGGAATAAGCTCCTGACCTTTTACGACTCGGGGTCGGTTGTCGTTAAACGATTTGAAATTGTTGGCCTAGTCTCGCGTCTTCTATGCGGAGAGCAAACCGTTTTCCCTTCATAATTCTCTCTTTTGGCAAATCTGTGCAATTCCCCGTGCTTATGTCTGCACTTGTGCTCAGCCCACAGATACTGTCATTGCCAAGGTCAACCCCATGTCTAGAAATTTGTGCCAAAATAGGGAAGTTTTTGGATGTTGCTTCAGGACTCTGTTTATTATTTCAAAATTTCCTGCTAAGATACCGAGAGTTTTGGAAAACAACAGATCGCTTCCTAAGTCGAATCAGCTTTAAAATCGGTCAGTTCTGGTGCTACTGTAAGTGCTTTTGGCATTTTCCTTTAAACAAAGCCACACATTACGGACAACGTAAATAAACCCCACTCTTTGGGGACGAGATTGAAAAATGTACTTGTCTCATGGTGTGGGCGAGGCATTTTCTTGCTAGGCAAACTAAAGCTTCTAACAGAAAAAGGATGAAAGGAGTTTATGGAAACAGGACACTGGTCTATACAGCTGGCCAAACAGTTTTCCCTTCGCTCAACTGAGCGACCACAGCTGGGACTTCGCAGAAGACAAAGAGAACCCCTATCCTCCGACCCTGCCACGCCCACCTGTCGTGAGCCCTTACCTGTCCGTGGTGTGCAGGTGTGCCGGGCGTCCGCACTCTCAGGGTAGCCGGTGTGTTTTCAAATGTCTCGGGCGTGGGCTCATCTCTGCCGTCTTTGCAGAAGGTACAAACTTCCCAGGCCAAAACCTGCAGCTCCGCCCTCCGTTCATGACAGTTTATATCTTGTTACAATGTATCAGCGTTTTTTACGTGCTTCTCCGTGCGTGGATACAACTGATACTCTGTTTCTATTCTTTCTGTCCTCTCCTCCACCCTATGCCAGCATCTGCAACGTTTGCAGAATTTTCTCCTTTAAATGTTATCATTCCTTTGTCCGTTTTGCCAGGGTAATCCCAGTCACCACACCGAAGATGCCAGGGCGGGAGTCGGCCTCAGTTCCTGGCGCGCTCTTGGCCAAAGAATGACCGGACCATGATCTTGGTCCTCTGGATTTTCCTTGGAAAATTCGCCAGCAGGGCCAATAGGACAGAGTAACCCCGGGGCAGAAAGCAATTTCACGGGAGCAGCTCTTCATTGTCTCGGAGAGAGGTGGGGCCACACGCTCGCTTCCTGACCTCCTGCTCAGGTTGTTGCCTTTTATTGGCCCAGTCTGCGTGGGGGCAGCTCTCGCGAGGTGTGGGATGTTGTCAAATGATCCACAGGTGTCCTCAAAATGCCGTCTGGATACAGGACTAAGGGAGCTCACCTGGGGGCGGGGTGAACCACAATGCAGATTCAAGGCAGTGACATATTAAGTGCCCTTAGGTTTCTCCAGGTCACTTTGCAAATCCCATCACACCCAGGCTGGAGAATTCCAGGATTGATAAAGCATAGTCGCTAGGCTGGGCGCGGTGGCTCACGGCTGTAATCCTAGCACTCTGGGAGACTGACGGGAGGATTGCTAGAGGTCAGGAGGTCGAAACCAGCCTGAGCAAGAGCGAGATCCCCGTCTCTACTATAAATAGAAAGGAATTAATTGGCCAACTAATATATATAGAAAAAATTAGCCGGGCATGGTGGCACATGCCTGTAGTCCCAGCTACTCGGGAGGCTGAGGCAGGAGGATCGCTTGAGCCCAGGAGTCTGAGGTTGCTGTGAGCTAGGCTGACGCCACGGCACTCACTCTAGCCTGGGCAACAAAGCGAGACTCTGTCTCAAAAAACAAACAAACAAAAAAACATAGTTGCTCCTTCCCCAGGTGTAGCGGTTGCTGGGGTAGGATTAAGGGTGGGGCAATCCCAAAATGGAATGCCTGCCCTTGTCCTTCTTCCCAGGTGGAACAATTGGTTGAGACAACACAAAAGCAGGGTACCCTTGTCCTGAGAAGAGCCGGAGATACTACCGTGTTTCCCGGAAAATAAGCCCTACTCATAAAATAAGCCCTGGCAGGATGTCTAAGCATGTGCGCAATAGAAGCCCCACCCCGAAAATAAGCCCTAGTGATAGGCGTGGCTTCGCAGCGCATCTGCACAACCCATGCGTGTCATCTCAGAGCGGGAAAGAAGACGAGCAGCCCTTCTCATCCACCCCGTGAGAGCTCTGTTACTCCACATGAGAGATTGGGGCTGATGGTTCTAAAGGAAACAGAGTCGCAAGACATTCAGGATGGAATTCGGGGTTTGGAGAGTGAGGATGATGTTCCAGAAGAAGACGACTTAACTCTATTTGAATCAATGTAGATGGTTGTACCGTACTTGAAAAAAAATAACACATCCCCTGAAAATAAGCCCTGGGGTGTCTTCTTGAGGAAAAATAAATATAAGACCCTGTCTTATTTTCGGGGAAACATGGTATCTACCTAACATTTCCCACTCTGTAGTCTATCTCCCTAATGGTTTGTTTAAAAGTGTTGCCAGAATGATATCACCTGACACGCAGCTCCTGCAGGCGGAAGTCAATCGGGGTGTCGGTGAATTGCCTTCTCTCCCAGGATTATGCCCTCAGGTTATAAGATTCTCTTGGTTTTTTAAAGGTTATGTTGACAAGTGTCTCTTTCTCAACATTTTAATTTGCATATATATATATATATTTATATGCGAATCTTAACCCATGGCTGGGCTTCTAAAGACAGCAGTTTCCCATCAACGATATTTAAATAAATCCAAGCAACTTCTACTCTCCCGCCATAGGACAGAAATGCATTACAAATCTTTGTGTTACGGCATTTTGCAATCCATGCATTCAGTAGCAATAACAATTTCCCTTCTCAGGCTGAGGAAGGTTGAGACTTTCTCGATCTCGCAATTTCCAGCACTCTGCTAGGAAGGACCTTAATAATGATGGTGATAAAACAATCTCCCTCCATCCTCCTGGGGACAGTTCGTGATCCTTGTGGAGGATAACTTTGGTGACATAAAACAGCACCTTTATGTCATCTCGCTCAGAGTGCTCTGAGCTGGGAGGCACTGCTGACTCCACTCCCCGGGCCCCTGAGCCCCCAGGTTGCTGCCACCGTCTCTCCCTGGTGTCCTGGGGTGATGTCACTTCGGGGATGGACTCCAGGGCTTCCTCCCAGGGCTCTGTCCTTGGCTGGGGGGTGCACCGTCGGGGCAGCTGAGCCCTTGGCTGATGTGTGCCCCCCCCCCCACTTCAGTGGACCCCTCGGGGCTCTGTCTGTGCCTCTGTCTGGGGCGTGTGGGATTGGCTTGGGGGCAGGAGCAGGGACTTTCAGAGCAGGGCAGGACAAGGGGCCGCAGGTAACCCCGCCAGGTGCACCTGGACCTGGCTGTGCACACAGGGGGCTGGGGATTGAGATAACATGACCGCCGTCCAGGTTGATGCCATCTCTGTTTGCTATCTTATCCCCCCAAAATGTGTCTTTCAAGACCTGCTGTGTTATCCCAAGACTTTTGTGGATGGGAGGACGTCGTTTTATGATCTTCTACGACCCGCCAACGGTTTCCCATTCGTGACTTAAGGCATGACAAGGGACCTCGCTTACCTTTTCAGTGTGCGGGTTACTCCCTGTGGCGGGAATATCCGGGGCCTCGTGGGAAACAGGCCGGTCGTTGCAGGCAGGGTGTGGGAGGTGAAATCCGCCAAGGAGGGTGAAGATGGGCCGACCAGACCCGAGATCCGTCAGAGACCCCAGCCTTCCTGGAAACATATATTGCTTTGTGATGAGACGTTTTTTGGGGGAAGTCAAGTCAATTGCGGAAAACCTTTTCTCCTTCCTGCAGTGTTTGCTGCTTTCCTGCAGGGACGGACTTAGCGGGTGGCAGGCAGGTGTGACAGGGTCACGCGACAGTCCTCCAGTGGTTGGGAAAGATGCGGTTCTACAGGAAGACAGGAAGACACACCTGGGGGCAGGAGGTGGGGTCTCCGTGCTGGTGCCAACGTGAAGTCCAATGTTTTGAAACTGCACTTCGGTGACCATCCCCGGATTCAGCAGACAGAGAAGCTCGGAGCACCCCGTTAGACGTGAGTCTCAGCGAGCAGCTCACGGACGTTTCAGTGCAAGCCTGTCCCAGCACCATTTGGGAGAAACTTACTATGCTGAAACGTTCTTCTTTGTTGATCTGAAATTCAGACGCCACTGGGTTGTCTGCAAAACATCGAGCGGACACCAAACAGGACGTGAGTCTTGAGTGATGTTTTGCCCAGAGTCACGTCGTCTGAGCCACCCTTCCCCAGGAGGGGACTTCACAGCTGGCCACCCCCTCCCCACCCGCCTTCCCACCCCCTGGGCCCAGCGGCTTTGCAAGAACAGAAAGTTAGCACAGGAATAGCCATTTGTCTGTTCATGCATTTGTTTGACCACTGTTTCCCGGTCCCAGGCATCGATGGGTCAGGATCTGGTTCCGGGACTGTCCCCACGTGCCTGGTACCGTCACCTTCCTGGTCAGAGGCTCAGGGTCCTGTCTGCACAGCCTTTCTCAGCCATGGCTTCCTCCCAGCCCAGTGTCCAGCGGTTTCTGTCCTTTTCCCGGTCCGGGCCTCGGCTAGCGTGAGAGCAGCCTGTCCTTCTCAGAGGTCAGGGCGGCTGGCTGCTCCGCCTTGGGGGGCGCTGGTTCCCCGGCCTGTCACCTGGCTCCCGCGTGGGCCGTGGGAGGCGGCTGGCGGCCTAGAGGCACCTGCCCAAGGTGAAGGCAGCTGGCCCACGTTAGGGCGGGGACAGGCAGCCGTGTGTGTCGTCCACCAGCCGGGCTGGGCCCCGGGCCCCCAAATCACTGGCGTGTCCTGAACCATGGAGACATGGACTGGGCACATGGAGGGGCTGTGGCATGCAGAGCCCCAACCCCATGGCCTGCCGCCTCCTGCAGTGGAGCGAGGTGCCCCCCAAGGAGGGCGGGGGTGCCACGTGCAGACTGGGCTCACCGCAGAAGAAGCTGGGCTCCTTCCCAGCCAAGGATTTTCCAGGTGGGGGCAGCTCTGGAAAGAAGGCTTCCTCCTCCCCCCGAGACGGGGAACACATGTTCTCTCCGACTCAAAGGGCAGAGCCACACGCAGCTCATGCGTTATTCACGAGCCTTCCCACTCCTAGGTTGGAGGGACAGTTATTTATAGCACAGAATCCTTTTTTTTTGCAAAATGACGGTCCCCAGGCTGCTGGCTGGATTACATCTAAGATGAGTGCTCCGGACAGGGTAGAAATGCCGCTGGTGTTTTCGGAGCGTGCCTAATGTGAGCTCGAGCGCGAGCACGTGTGGTGTGCACTTTGCTCCGTCTCCTCCCGGGGAGCGGGTCTCTGCTGCCAGCCCCAGGCACGAGCCAGGGCTGCCCCTCCGTGCCTGGCTCTTGTCACCAGCTCCACACGCACGCCCGGGTGGCCGTGTGACCTGAGGGGCTGGGCTAGGCTTTGCTGTCCCGTCGGGTGACACCTGGAGTCTCCCCACCTTCCCAGCCCGTCCCCGGCGGTGGTGGCCGTGGGTGCAGACCTGCCTGCCCCAGCCACGCCGATGCCTGCACCTGCAGCCGCGGCTGGGGCAGTGAACTACGGCCGGATCGGCCGGGCGCGGTGGCTCACGCCTGTGATCCCAGCACTCTGGGAGGCCGAGGCGGGTGGACTGCTCGAGGTCAGGAGTTCGAAACCAGCCTGAGCAAGAGTGAGACCCCGTCTCTACTATAAATAGAAAGAAATTAACTGGACAACTAAAATATATAGAAAATATTTAGCCGGGCATGGTGGCGCATGCCTGTAGTCCCAGCTACTTGGGAGGCTGAGGCAGGAGGATTGCTTGAGCCCAGGAGTTTGAGGTTGCTGTGAGCTAGGCTGATGCCACGGCACTCACTCTAGCCTGGGCAACAAAGCGAGACTCTGTCTCAAAAAAACAAAAAAACAAAACAAAACAAAAAACTATGGCGGGATTCCTGCAGAAGAGGCAATAGAGCAGAGGGGACCCCTTGGGCCAGAGAAGGGGGGGCCGGGGCAGAGGTGGGAGAGAGCTGAGGTCCACACAGAGGCCTCCCTCCCCGCCGCAGGACTTAGGGAGGCATGTGAGGGGAGGGGACCTTGTGCCTTGAGCCCCACGATGCTCTGTCTCTGTTTTGCTTTTGGAGCAAACTCCCTGCAGACAGCCCCCCACCGGGCGGGTGGTCACACCCCACTTTTCACATGGAAGCTGACGCTTGCACAGTTATCAGCTCAATGAGAGAACAGAGGAGAAACGGAGGGATCCAATCGACATCTTGTGACCCTGGGACGGGCCAGAACGCCAGCCTGGCCCCTGGGTTTTCCGGCCGCTGTTTCCGAGACGGCGGACACGCGGGGCACGTCCCGGCTGCCTCGGGCGAGGCCTGTCTGTGAGGTTTGCGGAGGTGGCAGCAGCGGAGCGTCCACCCCGGGCAGCCTCGTGGAGCAGGCGTGGCCGTGTGCACGCTCCTCGGGCCACGTGGAGACCGGACCCGACAGGCCGCTCCCGTGTCAGAGAAGGAGACTCGAGGAAAGCCCCTGCTTTGGTCTGGAAGCGGAGCCTTCACCTTAGAGCAGGAGGGGAGTTTGCAAAACCAGCTCCCTGCCTCTGCCCCATGTTGCTCCAGCTTTCCCGCCAGCAGCTGGGTCTGTAGCGCGGCACCTGGGGCCTTCCCCAGTGAGGACCTCTTTACCCTCTAGCCGGCGACTGAGGCTCCTGGCACGTTTGCACGCGGGCACAGTGGCCCCGAGAGGCAGGCCACTCACGGGGGCTCATGCTCGGCGCCAGCCCTACGCCCCCCAAAGGCCATGTGGTGCTCAGCACCTGCGGGCACAGGGGCCTCGGCGAGTGGCCGTCCAGATCGATCACCTGGATCTGGGCTGCAGGTGGGAGGGCGGGGCAGAGGGGGCGGCAGGAAACTACCGAGGATTTCTTAGAGCGGATGCTGCTGGGAGGACGCCCGGCCGGCCCTGGGAAGGCCGTGGAGGGTGTGGCTTCTCTGCTTGGCCACCCGGGGTCCCCGAAGTCCCCTTTGTCACGGTGACCAAACACGCCACACGGCCTCTTCTCCGGCTCAGCGTCCTCCAGCCGCTCAGCACCTCATCCCACCTGAGTCTTTTTTTTGAGACAGAGTCTCACTGTGTTGCCCAGGCTAGAGTGAGTGCCGTGGCGTCAGCCTAGCTCACAGCAACCTCGGACTCCTGGGCTCAAGCGATCCTCCTGCCTCAGCCTCCCGAGTAGCTGGGACTACAGGCGTGCACCACCATGCCTGGCTCGTTTTTTCTATATGTATTAGTTGGCCAATTAATTTCTTTCTATTTATAGTAGAGACGGGGTCTCGCTCTTGCTCAGGCTGGTTTCAAACTCCTGACCTCGAGCGATCCTCCCGCCTCGGCCTCCCAGAGTTCTGGGATGACAGGCGTGAGCCACCGCGCCCGGCCCACCTGAGTCTTTTGATCTCACTTCCATCGCTTTTTTTCCTCTTTTCGTTTTCTTTGTTGGATGAAGGGAAAATGGGTTTATTATACACACCGCGTCTTGCTCGGGGATACATTGAAAACATGGTCAAAACTCACGCTTTCCTTTGCAGCCAAAGTCCCAGAGCAGAAGGAACGAATCTGTCCCCTCCTGGGAGAAGGAGGACCTGTCGGAAGCCGCGGGATCCTTCCTGGTCCAGGACGGAGGGCGGGACGGACGTTTTCCGTGCGGCAGGTCGGGATGCTGCTGCTCCTGCAGATGGAGCGCCTGCAGGTAACCACACCTGTCGCCAGCTGGGATGGAGGGTGGGAATTATGTTTGAACATGTCCTGGCCGCGTTCCTGCTTCAGTCCGGATGGTGCTGTTAAAAGTCGGGAGTGTTGGTGACACGAGAGGGGCGGTGACACCCAAGCTATGTTCTGGGACACGCGTGGCCCCACCCCCCTCCACCACCTCCAGGCTCCTCCACGTTCAGCAAGTGGCTCGTTGGGGCCGTGCGCCCTGTGGGATTTCGACGTTTCAAAGACCCGGGGCGTTTGTTTTTCTCCCCGATCTGCGCATTTTCATGGACATGTTAACCGGCCAACGTGAAATGAGCCCAAGGTCACGCAAGGCCCCAAAACTCTCTGCCCAACCCACACCTGGTCCAGCCGCACAGGTGAGCGGCCGCCCGCACCTGCAGTGAGCCGTCACTAGGTGTCGCCGTCTTCCTCAGAATGGAAGCCCCGCTCCCTCCTGCTGCACCCTTGGAATGGACTGGAAGGAAATCTTCTAGGTTTCAAGGAAACCATCCTCTCCGATAATAATGAGATGGTAATTAGTAGGGGAAATGGCATAAAATTATTTCACCACTTAGTGAAACCATGATTCTCAACTACAGAACAATGTCTTTTTTAAAGCTCATTCGGGGAGCGAGGAGTAGCGCTGCCTTGCCTGGTGGCCGCGCCTGAGGCCACACCCCTGTCTCCCAGCCAGCTTCCTCCCGTGTCCTCTCCGGGACCAGGTCCAGGGTCACCCTCCCGTGCAGACCCCCATGGACTCTTGTGGGAGGCGTGGGGGAGATCCCACGTGGAACAGAATAAAACCGACACGGCCTGGGAGAGCAGAGGGTCCACAAGTGAGCTGGGGGCCTTGCAGGTGAGGGCAGGTGTGGGCAGGTGAGGGCAGGTGAGGGCAGGTGAGGGCAGGTGAGGGCAGGTGTGGGCGGCCTCAGCCGCTTCTCACAAAGTTATCCATATTTTACTGAGGAAATAGGCTTAGACCAATTTTGCAACTTTTTCAAAGCCAAGCTCAAAGTAAAAATGTGTATCTGTGTCTGTGTGTGTGTGTCTGTGTGTTTCTTTGTGCATGTGTGGTGTGGTGCGCCTCTGTGTGTGCCTCTGTGTGTGTCTGTGTGTGTGTCTGTGTGCATATCTGTGTGTGTATCTGTGTATGTGAGTATGTGTGTGGTGTGTGTCAGTGTATATATATATGTGTGTGTCTGTGTGTATGCATGTGTGTGTTGTGTGTGTCTCTATTTGCGTGGTATGTGTTGTGTGTATGTATGTGTGTGTGGTGTGCGTGTGTCTCTGTGTGTATGTGTGTATGTGTGTTTTTTCTGTGTGTGGTGTGTGTATGTATGTGTGTGGTGTGTGGTGTGCATGTGTCTCTGTGTATGTGTGTGTTGTGTGTTATGCATGTGTCTCTGTGTATGTATGTGTTGTGTGTTATGTGTGTCTCTGTGTTTTTGTATGTATGTGTGTGTTGTGTGTTGTGTGTGTTTTTGTGCATATGTATGTGTGTGTTGTGTGTGTTTTTGTGTGTGCATGTGTGTTTTTGTGTGTGCATGTGTGTGCCTGGTGTGTGTTGTGTGTGTGTCTCTGTGTGTGATTTTTGATGTGTGTTGTGTGGTTTTTTGTGTGTGTGTTTGTGTATGAGTGTGTGGTGTGTGTGTATGTGTGTGTGTCTGTGTGTGGTGTGTGCACACTGTGGACGAGATGGAGACAGGGAGGGAGGCGGAGGTGCAGGGGAGAGGTGCTCACGGATGTCACCTGGAGGACGCTACCATACACCTGCGGGACCCTTTGCTCTCTTGCCGCCTTCCCTCCCACGCCCCGAACCTCACTTTCTGAGCCCAAAGCTGAGAATCCTTCCCGGCCTCCCCCGCCACTGTCGGCCTTCCCGGGGCAGGAAGGACTCGCGAGGGATTCTGGGTTCCCAGCGGGTTGGGTTAGGCCGGTGTGGAGGAGGCGAGTCCAGGTACCGTCCCAGGTGGCCTCCCCGCAGGCCGGCTGTCCCCGGTCTCAGGGCGGGTCCCCTGCAGGCAGGGTGGGCGGCTGTCTCCCGGACATCCGAGTCAGTAAGTCCCTTCACCTACTGACGCCAAACGCCGTGGCCTCATTCCTTAGCACCGACCTCACTCACCCGTGGGGGGGCGGTGAACGGGGAGAGCTGTACACAGCCAGCCCCGGCGAGCCGCCTTTGCTGCGACGTTTATACAGTCGTGCTGGAAACGCAGGTTGAAGAGTTCCGTGACCTCCCAGGTCTTTCTGCCCCCACCTGCGGTGCTGCTAAGTGAATCACTAATGGTGCAAATGATTCCATCCCTGGTGGCTCCCAAGTCTCAGGAAACTGACAAAATACCTAAAAGCCTCAAGGTTCCAGTGATCCTTGAGGACACTGCTATGTTTTAGAGTTCGAAGACTAAGAGGGATATACCGTGTTTCCCCAAAAACAAGACAGGGTCTTATATTTATTTTTCCTCAAGAAGACACCTAGGGCTTATTTTCAGGGGATGTGTTATTTTTTTTTTTTAAGTGTGGTACAACCATCTACATTGATTCAAATAGAGTGAAGTCGTCTTCTTCTGGAACATCATCCTCACTCTCCAAACCCCGAATCCCATCCTGAATGTCTTGCGACTCTATTTCCTTTAGAGCCACTGGCCCCAATCTCTCCTGTGGAGCAACAGAGCTCTCACGGGGCAGATGAGAAGGGCTGCTCGTCTTCTTTCCCGCTCCTCGACGACACGCACGGGTTGTGCAGATGCGCTGCGCAGCCACGCCCGTCACTGGGTCTTATTTTCGGGGTGGGGCTTCTATTGCCCAAACGCTTAGAAATCCTGCTAGGGCTTATTTTATGGGTAGGTCTTATTTTCGGGGAAACACGGTATGTGGAAATGAAAGTTGGAGAAATTAGATTATTTCCTAAAACGATAGAGCGCAGCTGTGCCTGCCGATAATATTTTGGATGCAAGGCCGGGCGCAGTGGCTCATGCCTGTCATCCTAGCACTATGGGAGGCCGAGGCGGGCGGATCGCTCAAGGTTAGGAGTTTGAAACCAGCCTGAGCAAGAGGGAGACCCCATCCCTACTATAAATAGAAAGAAATTAATTGGCCAACTAATATATATATATAGAAAAAATTGGCCGGGCATGGTGGCGCATGCCTGTAGTCCCAGCTACTTGGGAGGCTGAGGCAGGAGGATCGCTTGAGCCCAGGAGATTGAGGTTGCTGTGAGCTAGGCTGACGCCACGGCACTAACTCTAGCCTGGGCAATAAAGCAAGACTTTGTCTCAAAAAAAAAAAAATAAAAAACATTTTGGATGCAAACAAACAGAAACTACATCCCAGATACAGATGTTTCTGCCTGCTTAATACCAAATGTCTTGATTCACAGACTTTCGAAACTTTAGCTTCCATGCCTCCCTTTCCCCCAGGACGCCCCCACGACGGGACCGGCTCCCAGCCCGTCCCCAAACATACTCCAGAGCCTCATGCCGTAAGCCTTTTATCTCACCCCAGGGAAACCCCCAGCCCCTGTGTGGGCTAAATGTGCTATTCCTTGTTCTCGGCCGTGCAATTCCTTACCTTTCTCACGTGAGACAGTGCTCAGAGCAGGATGAGCTCTGGTCTTTGTGAATCTGTCCTTTCTCACAGATAAAGACGTTCCAGTGAGAAGGTAGCTTGAAGCTCCCTCCCACCCCCAGGCTATGAGATAGCGACATCCTCATTTGGGGGGCCAGGGGGTCCCAGCGCAGGAAGGGGCGTTGTTCCTGGGAGATCACATGACCCTCTGGGACGCAGGCTCCGGTTTCCTGGGCCCGGTGTCTGCTGTTCGCAGGGAAGTCGCCAAAACTGCCGTAAAAGGGTTTAACAAAAGCCTGTTCAAACACTAAGCGTGGACACGGCTCCCTGGGTGAATCATCTTCCTTTGTTTAAGGAGGACTCACATCCACACATACGTGTTGTCCCTTCCTTGCATGTCTGCAGCCACAGCTGTGCCCTGTCTTTATTTTGCCTGGGTCACCACCTGCTGGCATCACCGGCGAGGCAGTGACCGGCTTCCTCTCGCTCTTTAGCTGTTTTTACTTAGCGATTACCGGGGATTTCACCATTGCCGCCGGGCACCAGTTCGTTGTCTATTTTAGCAAATTTTCTTAATAGCCTTCATCTGAGACGCAGTCAGTAACGTGTCCCTCAACGTTCCTGACAAATAAAAATCTCACCGAAAGAATCCTGATGACGTGTCTGTCGGTCCCTGATGTCTCAGACTAGAAATCTTTTCCCGCCTTTTTTGTCTCGTGTGTTGTGATGGTCGGACCCAGGTCGCTCCTGCAGCTTAGCTTTGCAGAGCTGTTGCACTGGTGCACCTAATTCTCCTGTGTTCTTCTTTCAATAGGATGGACTTTTAGCCTCAGGGGTACTGGGTGCTACAGAGCCAACCTCTGAGGTGACAAGAGGTGACAAGTGTCCATGAGGCCAACTGAGATAGGTGCTGGAAATCTATGCGCAAACCTGTTCTCCCCCTCCTGTGGGGCCAGAAAGCCCCACTCATTGGTTCTGTCCTTTGAACCAAAACATTCAGTCTTTAAGAACCGCTGTGTACCGTGCTTCCCCCAAAATAAGACAGGGTCTTATATTTATCTTTCCTCAAGAAGACACCCTATTTCCCCTTATTTTCAGGGGACGTGTCATTTTCCCCTCAAAGCCTCAGCTCGCAGCATGCACAGGGTGGCCAGGACCTGACAGGGGGAGCCGGCCTTGTTGGTGGGGCTGCCCGCACTTTCCGGTCACCTCTGGGACAGCAGCTGTCACGACGGGGCAGATGAGAAGGGCTGCTCGTCTTCTTTCCTGCTCCTCGATGACATGCATGGGTTGTGCAGACGCGCTGCGCAGCCACGCCCGTCGCTAGGGCTTATTTTCAGGGTGGGGCTTCTATTGCGCACATGCTTAGAAATCCCGCTAGGGCTTATTTTATGGGCAGGTCTTATTTTCGGGGAAACATGGTACGTACAGATGACTTTCCCCAAACTGCAGCCCCCTGGGCGGTGGGATAGCCGGGATTCCACCATCAAAGTACGTCAGTGAGGATGTGTCGGGCAGATGAGGTCACCAAAGGTACGGCGATTCCGAGGCAGCGGCAAAAGCCCCGGTGCTAAGCATGTCACAACTTAAGAGGTCACCGGGGGACCCTCCTTCACTCACAGCCGAGTGCGATCCTCCCACCTGGCTTTGCGGAGTGCATCAGGAGGGAGGGTGGGCTGGGACCTGGGGAAAGACGAGCGTGAGAGGGTAGGTAGGGTCTGCAGGAGTCTGGATGCCTTTGGAGGACGCCTGGGGACACTCGTAGCCTGGAACAGGGCAGTCAGGGCCAACCGCATCCTTTGTGAATCTGCTGGGCCGTCCGGTCCCCACGTTCGGGAACCGCCCAGCAGTGCACAGGTGAGTCCAGGGGCGACAGCGTAGGATGCTCCAACGTGGCACACGGGTCCTGGCTCCCTGGGAAGTAAGGACGGAACGCTAGCTGCACGAGGACAGTGGCTGGGTGACCTACCGGGAGTCCCGGGCCCCGAGAGCTCCTTAGCATACAGAGTGTGGATGGAGAACACCGCACGGTCACTCGGGCCAACTGGCTTTCTTACATCCTTGCAGCTAAATCATTATTCCAGTTAACGCTTGCCAATCCTTCCACCTCGGGTGACCGGCATTCCACCGTCCCGGGCTCGCAGA